>JBBPMU010000701.1:0-15353 GCA_038090475.1 Wakefieldia striispora | reverse complement strand
GGGGTCATTGTCCTGCTGGAAGATGATGTCAGGAGGATTAAGACCATAAAACTCCAAGGAAGCTTGGAGTTCATCCTTCAAAATTTGAAGGTAAAGGTCACCATCCATCCTACCATCAATCTTAGTACATAATTGATGTGATTATGGTGTGTTGCAGAGCAACCATCTCTGCATTCTTTGATTGACGTTGATCTCAGCTAGTGTCAACTCAAGAATTTCGAGTTCACCCCTATACTAGATAACCTGCAAAAAGTCTGCTGTTGCTGATGAGTATATACATTACACATACACATAGTATATGTATTTTTTTTTATATCTATGTCATGTTTGACTTCACTGTTATTGTTATGCTTATGGTGACTCTGAGTCAGTACATAGGAATTGGATGTTGTAGTCAACATTGAACCTGGACATAGTTACACAGAATGTGGCAGATGCTTGGTGCAATTAAGGTCAGCTGAGAACACCTGAAGAAAAGATCTGATGTCAACAGACCCTGACAGCCTGTCCCAGAATGGGACAGACTAGATCCTGGCTAGATGACACTGCCATGCTGTTGCCTCAGTTAAGTTGACATGCTGTTTTGCTGATGTAGGGGAGGGCAGCACTGATGTCTGCTATGGCAAGGCAGCAGTGGCGGTGTTCACAGCAGTGGTTGTGGGGCATGAGGAGGCATGATAGGAGGTGGTGTAGGAGGAGGAGAGGGTGTGTGGAGTTGATTTCCAGATGGATGGTGTAGGGGACTATCAGGTCTGGGGGTGAAAATCATGCCATCATCAGACTCTGCATCTGAGACAGGCTTAGGATGATGATCCTTATGGACTGGAGGATTGTGTGGACCACTGCTTATAGGCTTGTGAGGCTGAGCTGCTGGGCACCTTGGGAAGAGATGCTCATCAAAGATGGCATGGGATGAGGTGAATATGGTGTGGTTCAGACACATGAAGATCCAATTAGAATCAGATCCAGTGGATACACCGAGATATATCATTAACTGTGATTTGGGTTAGAGTTTCCCAGTTTGCACCTCATCAGGCAAGTGCACATATGCACCACAGCCTAAGACATGTAAGTGTGCCAGAGAAGGTTTATCCCCATTTACTAGCTCATAGGGGGTTTTCCAGTGTAATTGGGCTGACGGGGTATGATTGTACACATGGCATCCATGAATAAATGCAAATTCCCAATAAGAATCAGAAAGGCATGCCTGTAGATGCATGGATTGCACCTTGTCCATCAAGGTCCTGATATGGCATTCAGCTCTGCCATTTTGCTAGTGGGCATAGGGAGTCAACTGGAGGATACAAGTGCCTTGGTCTTTCAAGAACTCTGTTAGGGCAGCAGAGGTATATTCTCTGCTGGTGTCAGAGCGCCAGGATTTTATCCATGCCCTGAACTGGTTCAAGACATAGGCATAGAAGTGTTTAATGGCCATAAAAGCCTGGGCCTTGGCTTTGAGGCATTGGACCCAAGAATGCAATATGAGGTCATCATAGAACACAATTGCATACTTGTATTTATGGTATGATTTGATCTCAAATGTTTTAAGGTCCAAGTGAATCAACTCAAATGGGGCATGAGCACACACCTCAGATTGAGGGTAGGATCGGTTGGGTTGTTTACCAAGCTCGCAGCCATGGCAAATTGGTGCTTCCTTTGGTATTTTAACCTCAGGGCTGTCTTTGGTGTGTTTTGGGGCATGTTTTAAGACATCCTGGCTTGGGTGCTCCAAATGTCTGTGGACTAGCTCATAGTCGACCATGTTAAGCACATTCAACACTGAGTCAGTGGATGGTCTCTGGGTGGGAGCATAGATCCAGAACATGGTGTCATTACCATGCAAGTGAAAGGTGAGAATGATGCATTTGCACTTCTGGTTGTAGAAGTTGATGTAGTGTTGTCATGTTCATAGAGTCAATAAGGGGTCTTTTAGGAGAGTCCCCATTGAGATGAGGCTGATGCTACATCCTGGCATATAAATGATGGGCAAAAGTTGCACTGGTCTGCCATTGAATTCAACAATGACTGTTGTTAAAGTCTGTGCTGACTTGGGGGTCATAACTCCAGAACTGTTGCACAGCAGCACTCAAACAAGTAAAAGAAGAGGAAAGGGAACTTAAGGTGGCGGGTTCTAAGGGAAACCCGGCTAGGAACGCGGCAAGGAGAACCTTCTTGAAGTCGTGTAGGGGAGAAATGTTGGAAGATGTAGAGTGATCCAAGTGAGGCGGGGAGCTATCCTTAATTCCTACCCTTGGAAGTAGAAACAAGTAGATAAGACTGGGGAACTATCGACTATATACATGGGTTTATATATGATAGAGAATCGTGCACGGACCATGCTGTGCGTATGCTATCATCCAATGATAAAAGGGAGAAGAAGTCATACGATGCGAAGATTGCGTATCATTGAGTAAGCGTCTATGAGTCAATGGGAATGGAAGATAAGGAGGTTGCCGGGCCAATGGCAAAAGAAGAGCAGAAAATAACGTATCAGCCAATCGGCAAGTGCCGGGGTGGTCACGTGTGTCAGGTCACGTGACTGAAGGAAGTTTATACTGACATAGGAGTGTACCAAAAGAGAAACGTCACGTGATCATGTGGATGAGTCACGTGACATGAATTACATGTTGGTGCTCGCCTTCGAGGGCTGAGCATAGCGAAAGGGTTCGTTAAGTAAAAAGTTCAACAAAGAATGATGGAATCATAACAAGAACTCCAGAGTTAAAGCAGACAGGACTTGGCTTCACTGTATGTGGTGTGCCCTTGTCACAGTCTGTCCCTGGATTTCAGAGAAGCAGAGATCGGAGGTAGAAGTGTGGACTGACACTGGGTCAAGTCTGGAGTGAAGATGAGGGTAAGACCATTGAGGCCTTTTGGAAGTTGGAGGTGAGTCAGAAGGAAACTTAGAATATTAGAACATTAATATTCAGACTGAGGAGTACAGGAGGTATCTATGGAGTATATATAGTTGGAGGAAAGTCAGATTTGTAATCAGAGTGGAGTGGATGAGTAATACAGAGAATGACAAAGACAGAAGACAGGAACATATTAAGCAGAGTGGAGTCAGATACATATGTATGAAAGCCAGAGCTGTGCTCTAAGTGATGCACAGGTACAAAATACATATATAAGTATGGAAAAGGAAACAGAGGTAATGAGAAATACATATTGGAAGTCTGGAGGTGCAGAGTTGCATCCTGAGCGAGATCACTCCAGAGTTTGTGAGTGAATGAGCTGGAGTTGTGTCTGGAGGCTCAGAGATGGTCAGGATATGACATGTAGTAGCATTGTCCAAATTACTATCTACTACATCAGGTATAAATGAAACTAATGAATGATTTCACTGTAAAGAGGGTGTAAACACACCATCAGTACCTATGGAGACAGTAAGGCGAGTGACATACTTGGATGTGGGACCCTCCTCTTGATCGTGTTTCCTGGCCCAGGGCTGATCTGGTAGCATGCACCCTGATGCTTTCTTGGATCACTTATGCCCCCTCTTTTTGGAGTGGGGCTCCCTTCTGTCAGGAAGACAATCAACTCCCTTTGATGGGGAGGAGGAAGAGAATGGGGAGCAAGTTGGAAGCCTTGGGGGTGATGCCAGGGATATGCCTGACTCAGTGACCTCAGGCTGCCAGGATGGCAGTGGATGATTTTGAAAGACAGGTGACTTGTTGATGGCTTGACCCAAGTCAAATGGTTCACCAAAGTGGCAGGGAGTGCCATCTGGAGTGACAAGTGGTGTGTGTTCATCTATCACCCTGAGATGGCTGAGGTAGTAGAGAGCCAGAAAGGCTGGGTCCATATGGGAAAGATCCACTGTGTCCCTTTTATAGGGAGTGGTGATCACTGTGAAGGAGTACAAGGAAGGGGTGGAGCTGTCCTTGTAGGTGGAGGAGGAGGATGACATTTTATCAGATAGGTTTCTGTATGAATTTGTCAGTATCCTTTTGTCAGAGAAGAGAAAAGGCAGGCATAACAGGATGTGCCAGACATTTTCAGGGACAGAGAACCAGTGAGACATAGTCTCCCCCTGGTCTCCTGACCTGATCATCACTGATGGGCACAAGCACACCATCTGGGCATAAATGCACACAGGATGATTGAATGTTTATTGAACTGGGCATAAATGCTCCTAGTCTGGCTTTCATACCAAATGGTTTGCAGGTGTAAATGCACCAGCATGCTGTCTGGGGCTCATAACCTGTTGAAGGGACAACCCCAGAGGGGAGTCAACCTTCCAAGGTACACTAGGAATGTTCTAGCAGTACTCACCAGATGGGGGTTTGCTGGGAGGCAAGGTTGTGGTTCATGTTCAAGAAGGATTAAAACTCCTATTAGATCTCAGCTGCACTAGTGAGTCTAATATACAGGAAGTCATGTGACTGTATAGTTATGTAATACTACACTACAGTACACTACAACTTCAACACCCATGCATAATAGCAGGGTTAAAGAGAGGAGCTAATTCTTTTGTTATGTGTGTGCAGAACAAAGACTTCACTCAGTAACCCTTCATACCTGAGGAATCAGCAATGTCCTGGAGTAGAGTATTGACTATCACCTGCTAGGAAGAAGTCTGTCAACAAGAGAGAGAAAGACTGGAAGAGCTTAGTGCTTGAGGTGAATTGAGCAACCTTCTTCAGGAGTGAAGACTTTGCAGGCAGAAATGCATAGAATTACAGTGACCTCAAAAACTGTTGCAATGTTTGACAGTTTTGGACTAGTGGTGATGTAGTACCTCATAGTATGGGAATATCACTTAGTGTTGGTGGAATCAGGTAAAGTAGTGATTCTTGGCTCTCTGATGGTGCCTGGATCATATGATTCGACTCAGGGGCTGTGGAGATATGACTATTTTAGTACAGCAATATCATTGCAACAGTTTTTGAGCTTTTGGCATACAAGATGAAATCACAATCAAATCAAACAGTGTTTGGTATTGTTTGGTCATACAAACAAGGATACACATTTAAACAGTATATCTGAGTTTAAAAAAGTTCACACACCTCTGTTATGCGGGTGCAGAACAAAGACTTCACTCAAGATCCTTTCGTACTCGTAGTGTCATCAACAACTAGGAGCAGAGTATATGGCTATCGCTCATAAGAGAGAAGCCCCAGTGAGTAACAAGAGATGGAAGACTGGAAGGGCTTAGCGCAGGAGGTAAGTTGAGCAACCTTCTTCAGGAGCGAAGACTTTGTAGGCAGAAATGCATAGAATTAGCTGAGGAGCTATCTACTACAAGTCAACCCTTTATATACTAGGGGGGTTACCATAAAGGGACAACGCATAAAAGGAAATCAACAAGATGCATTGTGTCGCATGTATCGTAAAAGGGAATCAACAAACAATGCATAAAAGGAAACGTACACATAAAAGGAAATGTGGAGTCCCATGTCCAAGAAAGGAATCGGAGTCCCATGTCCAAAAGGAGAAACGGTGTTCCGCTAAGTATAAGAGGAAAAGGGATAAATGGGACTTCCTGGTAGAAGCAATGCTGAAGTCTGAGGGCATCTGTGAATGTGGGAGACAGCAGTGTTCCCGTGCAAAGTCTGAAAGTATACCTAGAAGTCATAATAAATAGGGTCATATTGACCACTATCAATGATCTCCCAAGTAAGGTCTCTATACGCCGTGGAAGAAATGTCAAACCAATAGCGATCATATGAATGAGTAGGAAGGAAAAATTGTATCCATGTCCATATCATCTTCACCAGAGAGTTGTCTCTAGATGATTTCGACGTCACGTTCCCAAGTATCCTCGAAATCCATAACAACCTCTTTCTTTCTACCCACTACCATCGTGAGATCACTCTCTGCTACTCAGCAGAATTCCATCCTCTCTATGCTTGATGCTAGCCAGTCTGCTCACTCCATTGCATTTACTACTGGTATCCATGTCTCTACCATCTCTATACTTCACTCCAAAGAGCATTCTGAGGTCACCCAACCAAGCTTTCACCTGCTAATGTTTGCCATGCCATACATCTTCTCTCTTCTCAGAAGGCAGAAAATACAGTCCAGGTAACCCACATCCTTAGCAATATTATCAACAAGCCTCTCTCCCCTAGTATGGTTCACCTTCACCTGAAAAAGACTAGTATGAAGGCTGTAGTCAAGTCCAAATGCCCTCTTCTCTCTGCTAGACATTGCAAGACTTGTTTGGACTTTGCATATGCCCACAAGGATTGACTATGGATAACTGGAAGAGGGTAGTATGGTCTGATGAGACCAAAATCAATTGCCTAGGGTTGGATGGAAGGAAATGGATGTGGAAAAAGTCAGGCGAGGGGCTGAATAGGGGTTCCTTGATGATGTGGGGGTGTATGACCTGGGAGGGAGTTGGCAATGTTGTCAAAATTGATGGTAGGATGGATGGTGACATTTACCTTCAAATATTGAAGGATGAGCTGCTGAATACCTTGCAGTATTTTGGTCTCAATCCTCCTGACACCATCTTCCAGCAGGACAATGATCCCAAGCATACATACCTGCAAAAAGGTCAAGGAGTGGCTAGAGCAGCAGGATTTTCAGACCATGGAGTGGCCTACACAGTCTCCTGACCTAAACCCCATTGAAAATGTGTGGTGTCATCTGAAAAGGAGGCTTGCAGAGCATGAACACCCTCCTAGTGGAATTCATGAGTTGTGGGATAGGATTCAGGTGGAGTGGGAGAAGATATCAGTTGCAGAGTGTCAGAATCTGATTGAAAGCATGCCTAGGAGGATTCAGGCAGTGCTTAAGGCAAAAGGAGGCTATACAAAGTACTAGTATACTCCAAATACCTAGTGTTATGCAGGTGCGGAACAAAGACTTCACTTGAGATCCTTTCGTACTCGTAGGCCTGCAGTGACTAGGAGCAGAGTATAGACTATCACCTTTGAGGGAGAAGTCTTGTCAAAATGAGAGAGAGAAAACTGGAAGGGCTTAACATGAGGTAGTTGAGCGACCTTCTTCAGGAGCAAAGACTTTGCAAGGCAGAATGCGTAGGATTAGCTGTAGAGCTATCTACTACAAGTCGACCCTTTATATACTAGAGGGGTTACCATAAAGGGATGACGTGTAAAAGGAAATCAACAAGGTGCATCGCATCGTGTGTATCATAAAAGGAAATCAATGAGCAACACATACTGTATAAGGAAACGTACGTGTAAAAGGAAATACGGAGTTCCATGTCCAAGAAAGGAGTCAGGGTTCCATGTCCATAAGGAGAGACAGAGATCCATTAAGTATAAGAGGAAATAGAACAAATGGGACTTCCCAAGTGAACCGAGTCAGAAGTTTGGGGGCATCCGTAAACATGGGAAACGGCAGGGTTCCTGTGTGAAGTCTGAAATATAACTAGAAGTCATGAATGATAGGGTCATATTGACCACTATCGATGATCTCCCAGGTGAGGTCTCTATACACCGTGGAAGAAAGGTTATGCCAAGAACGATCATAGTAATGAGTAGGAAGGAAAAACATATCCATGTCCATATCATCATCACCAAGAAGTTGTCTCCAGATGATTTTGATGTCATGTTCCCAAGTGTCCTCGAAATCTGTAACACCTAGTTCATTTTGAAAGCTCAAAAACTGTTACAATGACATTGCTGTACTAAAACAGTCATATCTCCACAGCCCCTTAGTCAAATCACATGATCCAGGCACCATCAGAGAGCCAAGAATCACTACTTTACCTGATTCCACCAACACTAAGCAATATTCCTATACTATGAGGTACTACATCATCACTAGTCCAAAACTGTCAAACATTGCAACAGTTTTTGAGGTCACTGTACCTTCTTCAAGCTGCCATTGATTGTTCACAAAATTGGCTATACACTTGCTGAGGATTTCTATGCACAAATGGTCAGGTGCATTCTCAAGCTGGGGGAATGGATCAACAGTAACAACATGGAGGCATACCTGGGCCTTTGTGGTGTCAAGAAGCTTGGTCCAGAGGGGAGGGTAAAATGCCAAAAGCATAGGCTTCACTGGAATGGATCCCTTTGGGTTCTTGGAATATTTTGGTGCACAGCAACAACTTTGAACATTAGTAACTTCCACTGGTTCAATTTCATGGTCTTGATCCTGCTGCACTTCAACGTACCCAGGCTCATTGTACCCATCACACCTTCACTTCGTTTGTTGATGATCCCCATCGCTGATGTGCAGAAGGTGGGTTGGGGAGGGTGAACATCAATGGCGATTAACAGCATGCATGAGGGAAATTTTAAGAGAATGATAATCAATGATAATGGTAGATAATGGATTATATAGGATTATAATCTCTTCAAAATTTCCCTGATGTGGTGGCATTGGTTTACATTGTAGTTAGCGCCAGCCTAGGACAAGTAGTTAGTGCTGAATTAATGGTTTTGATGGGAATCTTACTACTTCATTGCCTGGGCAATGTGAGAGTCCACCACATGCTTGTGATTGGGCATTAGAATTAGATCGAGACGGTATTGCTGGCAGGAGACGTGCAGTGGGTGGATGGTGAACTGGAAGCTAGGGTACCTGATGGGAGGCAGGCACAGTGTGAGACCCGACATTCTGGTTCAGACGACCAATGGCTAGCTGAGTGATTGAAGACTGTTGAGCCCTGGGGTGCTGAGGCTGTTGGATGATTCTTCAGTCAACCATGGATGCCATAGGATGATGCAACAGCTCGCTGTTAGTGGACACTGGTGATGGGGAAGAGTGCTCCCATTCAAGGACATGTGCATTACAAATACTGCGATGCAGCAATTCATGCTCGTCCTTGTCCTCATCCTCCTGTTCATCTATCTTGGCAAGTTTCATAAAGAAGTTTTCTTCTTCTTCTTCATCACCTGTGTAAGCACAACTAGGAGCATTCGAGGGGTAAGAGGGCTGTTTTGCCTTTCCATGACAGGCATTGAACACTTCAACAGTCTGGGTGCCAACATAGCTGGAAGATTGTGATTGTGTCGCATTGGAGGTGGGATGGCTTCCTAAGCTGCCTCATGTGCCAGCTCAGACAGTGCCCAGTGCAACTGAAGTACTCAGCTTGGGCATGAGGCCTGTAACCTGATCAAACAATGTACAAATGACTTATGAATATATATCTTAATAAATATATATCACCTACCTGGAATCTTGAGTCCTTTGTTGGAGACTGTAAGTTCCTCTGGTGATTATGATGCACCATGGGATTGACAGGTTTGTTGTTGAGTTGGGAAGGTTTATGACGAGACACTCCCTCGACCATATTACCAACTTTCTCCATCTGAGCCAAATGCCCACCCACCCCAGCATTTGACCACTTCGACTGTCACCTGATAGTATCCTGGACTGACCCATCAGGCTGGTCATCCTCAGGAATAGGTCAGGAAGGGGAGAAAAGATCAGATGCTGCCTGTTTGTGGCTGACCTGCAGCAGTGACTGTTTCTTTGGGGGCATGGTCAAAACCATGGCCTGAAGGAAAGAAAAGAGTTAGTCACATGCTTAAGCATCAGACCTACTTTTGGAACCTAACATGACAAAACAACAGCCTCATGGAACTACATAAGTACTGTTATCCCACTGGTGGAGATAACATTGACATGTTTTCATTCAGCAGAATCGTCCACTGGAAAATATAAGTTGTGTAAAATCATGCAGCATGCCAAGGGTACAAACCTTCAAGCTGGAATTTGAACCCAACTGAGTGACCTTTAGACTGAATCACCATCCTGAGCACGGTCCAGTAACGATTGAAGGATTGATTAGGCACTGCCAGTTGGAAGCAAAACTCCAATGAACCTAGATACATACATACATGCTAAATACAGCTCAATGGAGACGGAGTTAGGAATGCACCAGTGACCACAATGGATACGTATTATGCTAAGTATGTAGTCCATCCCATATTCTAGTACAAAGAATACTCCAACTGACTGCGCCTTCATGAGTGGACAACATCTGAACAATCACCACTTTGATTGCCTTTCTTGCTGAAAGGTTCAGGACACTGTTCTGAAAGTCCTGTCCACAAAAATTCGACAATGTGGGGCCCCAGGCCTGTATTGCTCAGTGATGCACCTGCACCACATAAAAGGGGACAGACTTCATACAGCAGAAAGGTAAGGCTAGTTGATCTTTGGGAATGAAACCACCCCCATTAATTGTTGGGCCCATATGAAAGCTTTGCTTCAAGTGCCCAGGCTGCAACAATATGTTTACTGATCTGCTGTGAAATTGCATTAGGGTACCTCTTTGAAGAACAAGTATAGAGTATACCTAGTTTGTCTCGTCCATTTGGTATATCCATTCCCTCTCTTGATGGGACCAAGACTATATATTTGACCACCACATGGCCAAGGGCAAGCAAAAGACATGCCATACCTGGTACTCTCTGCCTTCCTCAGTGTCAGCAGAGTCAATTCTGACCTCAATCATTTTCAAGCACAGCAAGGTCCTCATGCACCTCTGAGGACTCGCCCTCTTCCATACCCTCATCGATGTACTAGTGGACAAAGGCATGCTCAGAGTAGATCAAGTCATGTTTATGGTCCAGATGACACCAAGCAGAACAGGTAGTCGCTGGGTTGGACAATATCTGCATGCTACACGACACCTTGATGAGATCCCCACCAGGAATGTGAGCAAATGGCCCCAAGTGGAGGTGAATACAAGGGAAAGGAACCAGGTTTGTCTGGAATCGATTGAGGTCGACATTCGAAGAGCCATTGAGCCACAATGATGTGGTGACTGAGAAGATGATTGCACTGATGCATCTAGAAGGCTGAGAATGAACAAAGTCTTGTATTAGTATTAGTGTTTGTGTGTGGTACTTGGGTGACTTGAGCATACCATAGAATATTCTGGAGGACAAGACAACCTAGGGAATCAAGCAATTCAAGTAGGTGGAGCTAGGGGATGTGGTGTTGAGATCATGCTTACATCCAAATGCTACATGACACCTTGGCAAGGTTCCCACTGGGATTGCGAGCGAGTGGGCCCAAGGGGAGGTGAATGTGAGGGAAAGGAACCAGGTCTATCTGGAATCGATTGAGGTTGACATTCAAGCAGCCATCAAACCGTGACAGTAATGACTGATGGATAACCTAGGGAATCAAGTGATCCAAGTTGGCAAAGCTAGGGGATGTATGTGAGATCACGTTTACAATTGTTGTAAGTAGCTTCACTGTCAACCATGAAGGGGTAGCTGGAATGCTTAAGAGTTGTGTGGGTTGTCAAGACAGAGCTTATCATCATAGGATACAGAGTTTGACATCGTAGATGCAAGGTACACACCAAACTCCAACCTTGATTTTGTGCTATAGTCGGTAGAAAGACAGTGAAGCCCAGTGCCACCATCAAGGGAGCAGAAGACAAAAAGCCTTGCGGACCTACAGAATTGTTGGTGAGCCAGCAAATGTAGATCCATAACATCATTGATCTGCTCCTTCCAATCGTGTAGTGAGCATGAATGTAGTTATTGTCTGCCGGTGACAAGGGCCTCAGGGCAGAAGAGACTCCTGTAGTACCAGCTCAGACCTTGTCAAGTCTGGAATGAAGCGGTCAATTTAACTGTAATGCACCAAAAGCCTCTTGTTCCGATCCATTGCAACAAGGTTTGTGGTCAAGCTGTGTTGCCATTTCTTTCCTCTCTGTCTTCTCCACTTAGACCACTCGTTGTCTTATTTTCGGCATCATCAACCTACACCTCATCATTTCACAGGTACTCCCTGGGGATGAGCCAAGCATGTGGGAGATGATGAGGTCAAATAGTACCAAGGAATGTGTGTTTGGACTGAGTCACCACCCATATCTTCAAGTTCTGAATTTGAGAGTTAGTAGATCATGGTACATTGGATGACTTCAACCATGCCATGTGCATCTAGGTGGATCAAGTTCAGTATTGATGATGAATTCAGAAAAATGTTATGTAGCTCAGAGTCTAGACCCTTGGTTGCAATCGTTGACCTGAGGGGAACGAGTGGGGATGCTGACAACACTAAGGACTCTGCACTCAGACCAGAGCATGGGCCTGTGTACTATACTTACCTGATGACTAGAGCAGATTGTGCAAAGGGGTCATGAGTTGGAAGGTGAGCCGAGAAGGTAGCAAAGGGGTCGACCAATCAGACTCTGCCAACATACGTGATGGAAAGGTCACAAGGTTGCACAGCCACAATCCCCTAGGGGGGTGTGGTGGCACTGTTTCAGTGGGGGGGATTTTTGCTAAGGTCAAAAAGCAAACTTGTGCACTTTGTGGTTGTGGTGTGGCACTGCCGGGGGAGGACATGAGCATGCTCAAGGACAGAGACAGTGGAGAACACGACCAATGATGATTACTGAGAACCACGGACGACTTGAGTACATGGCAGGTAGTGACTAAACAGTGACTGACTAAGAACTATGCTATGGAACAAGCAGTGGGGGAGGAGCAAAAGGTTGAGAACGAAAATGAAAACAGAAAACAAAATTGAATGGAAATAAAACAAACTGCATGACAATGTGCTGAGATGAGAGCCAAGGGACCAGGATGAAATTGAGATGAGGGGCTGAATCTGGAGACAAGTTCAAGCATCTTTGAAGTAGTTGATGTGCAGGCAAGCATGGCTGTCACGTTGGATGATGTGATTGGCTGGGACTGAGTTGTTGACCTGGTATCGGGATAGAGCTTGAAGAGAGCAGTGGTAGGGTGACTGTCTGTGTCCCTGAGTATGACTGTGTGAGCTGTGATCATCAATAAGAATGCTTGTGCATCAACAGGTGGCACATACTGGTGCCAGCAACAAATTGACGAATGTGCATGTCCATGAAATAAATCCTGACAGTGCTCCATGTTGCCTGTGGCAAGCATGAGCAGGTGAAGGGTATAGATATGTCCTTAAATAGTGGGAAGGTGATCTGGGACAATTAAGAGGCAGTGATAAACATTGCTACCTTCTTGGCTCAGTGAAATAAATCCTGGTGGTGCTCCATGTCACCCATGGCAAGCATGAGCAGGTGAAGGATATGACTTGGTAATACCTCAGTTTCCCACTAACTGTCCCCTTTGCTGCCTTCTCAGCTCAGTGAAATAAGTCCTGATGGTGCTCTACAGCGTCCACAGCAGACACAAGTAGGTGAAGGGTATAGATATGTCCTTAAATAGTGGGAAGGTGATCTGGGACAATGATAAGAAGCAATGTACTAACTGACCCCTTGGGTTCACTGGGTGTATTGGTGCTGATTGGTCAGATTGACCCCTCTGCATGGCAGTGCTCCTGACACTGTCACATTGTGACATATCATCCAGTAAGTCACAGACATACACGGCCATCACATCTATACTATTACAGGGTCACAACACATTACCATGCACACAAAGCCACAGTGGGTTAAGGAGTCAGTTCAATCAACATGGAGGCAAGCATTATCGATGGACAGGATCATGATTGTCAACGAACAGAAAGTTATCTGATGTACTGTTAATCAGTCTGTTAGTCTAAACTAAGAGCATAGAAGAAGTCATTGTCAAAATATTTGTTCAGGAAAAAAGAATCCACAAGCATGTAGTTACTCAAGCTAAGTTGTTCATTAGCTTGTGGCCCAAATCGCAGCACCACATGTGCAAATGACCTAAGCTGATTGAGGAGGACAACCTCACCAAACAGAATATGTACCCCGCCACCCACTATGCATTCAGCACACTTGAGAACGTGGAGCCCCATTGTGCATTCAACAGGATTGTTTCTTTGGTTGATGATATCAAAATGTTCTGCATACATCAAAAACCAGTGATACAATGGACCGGTATCTTGCCTGTGTGGAACAGGACACATGATGAGATGAATATGAGCAACGACATGTCCTATCAAAAAGAAATTGTGTCAATAGGGACAGGCAGAGGGCAGATATACATACCATGAAGACCGCTAGATGGCCGGTTGTGTTGTTTGTCCACATTCATGATTGCTAAGTCATAATTCCCATGTGCAAGCAGATCAATGATTGGGAGGTGTTGCATGGACAGTGAAGGTTGCAGCAGAAATGGCTGGATCATGATAACTCCTTTGTTGAACATGAACTTTAAACCATACGTTGACATGTGTGAATGGGAGATGTGCATCTTGTGCAGATCTCCTTTGACTGGCAAGAGGATGGCATACCATGTCACCATGGTGTATATGTTACAAAACCGTACTTTTTTCCTGAACTATGATGCTTTACTTATTCTTCTTCTTTTACTTTCAACAGACTCTCAAACCATTCGCTACAGGGCATCCTCGAAGACCCCTGCTAACATGTATTTCGAACCACATGACTTCACATGACATATTGGTACACTCCTGCCTCAGTATAATTTCCTTCGTCACGTGATCTGAGGCACGTGACCCTTTGTGGTACTTACCGATTCCTGGAAGACGGGACATTCCTATGGCAGGATATAAATTTCTTTCAGTCCATGTGATCCACCACACGTGTGACGAGTTTCAGCTGATTAGGCCAGCCGGACATCAGACTGGTGTTTATCTTGGACTTACTTGGGGCTTATCTTTTGACCGTTACCCCACGGATACTTTGGACAATGTTTTCCTCTTATCTTTCAGTTTCTCACCAGATCCCCAATCATGATCATATTGGAAGACACATGCCACAGAGAGCTGTGTACAGACTTCTTTCTTTTCTCATTGACTCATTGGACTTGACTCAGGATACGCTCCCATTGGGGCATGGACATTTTACTTACTAGATTAGGATACACACAGCTTGGTCTGTGCACAATAGGCCTTGGTATTTAAGTAGTAGACAATTCGACTGGTAACCCCAGTCTTATCCATTTGATCATATGTAGGTCCCCAAGGCCTTTGATTTTAGGTTTACTCCCCGCTTTGTCGGGTACTTGGGATTCTCCTCCACTATACTCTTTACTTTCAATTTACTCGTTTCTCTCGCTGTTACGGATTTCGAAGATACTTGGGAACGGGACGTCGAAATCATTTGGAGACAGCTCTCTGGTGAAGAAGACATGGACCCAGATACGTTTTTCTTTCCTACTCATTACTATGATCGCTCTTGGTTTGACCTTTCTTCCACGGCGTATAGAGACCTCCTTTGGGAGATTGTTGACAGCGGTCAACTCGACCCTGTTTACCACGACTTCTAGGTCGCCTTTCAGACTTCGCACGGGAACACCGCCGTTTCCCACGTTTACGGATGCCCCCGGACTTCTGACTCGTTTCTACCAGGAAGTCCCATTTATCTCTTTTCCTCTTTTACTTTGCGGCTCTCCGCATTCTTACTTTGGATACGGACCCCCGATTCCTTTCCTGGACACGGAACCCCGCATTTCCTTTTATGTGTACGTTTCCTTTTACGCGTACATTTCCTTTTACGTGTACATTTCCTTTTACGTGTACATTTCCTT
>JBBPMU010000700.1:0-15373 GCA_038090475.1 Wakefieldia striispora | reverse complement strand
CTCAAGGAGATCAATGATGTCCTGGAGCAGAGTATTGACTATTGCCCATAAGGGAGAAGTCCCATAAGTGCAAAGAGACAGAAGACTGGAAGGGCTTAGTACAAGAGGTAAGTTGAGTGACCTTCTTCAGGAGCAAAGACTTTGCAGGCAGAAATGCATAGAATTAGCTGAAGAGCTATCTACTACAAGTCGACCCTTTATATACTATGGGGGTTACCATAAAGGGATGACGTGTATAAGGAAATCAACAAGATGCATTGCATCACATATATTGTAAAAGGGAATCAACAGAATACATGTAAAAGGAAACATACACGTATATGGAAGTGTGGAGTCCCATGTTCAAATAAGGAAATGGAGTCCTGTATCCAAAAGGAGAAGCAGAGTCCCATGTGATATAAATGGAAAAGATATAAATGGGACTTCCCAGTAGAAACAAGTCAGAAGTCTGGGGGCATCCATAAACATGGGAAACAGCAGTGTTCTCATGTGAAGATCAGAAGTCATGAATCACTGGGTCATATTGACCTACATCAATGATCTCCCAAGTGAGGTCTCTATATGCCATGGAAGAAAGATCAAACCAAGAGCAATCATAATGATGAGTAGGAAGGAAAAATGTATCTATGTCTGTATCTTTGTCACCAAGGAGCTGTCTCCAGATAATCTTGACATTGCATTCCCACATGTCTTCAAAATCCATAACATTAGCTCCCCTGTCAGAAGAATGATTCACTGAATCATTATCTTCAGATGTGCTCATCATCAAAGTCTGGCTGAGCATCATCATCAATAAGTCATTGGGTCCTGACAGGGAATCTGGCATGGTTGACTGGACAGTTCCAAGAGAGGTGTCCAGGGGAGGTTCAGAGGCAATGGGTGCATCGGTAGTGGGGGCATCCAGATTGGAGGTGTCCCATTGACCTGCAATGGTAGCAAGAACAGCAGCAAGGAACTTGTCTGTGGATGGGAGGGGGGACTGGGACCAGGATGGGAGAGGGAGAGGAGCAGGGCTCAGTGAGTTCTGCAAAGGTAGTGAGAAATTCCCTGACTCCATCAAGGTCAATCTCAGGGTATGTTTGAAGATCTGGTCAGGGTCCAGTAAATCCCAAATGGGTCTCATCTGGTTGAGGTGAGGGTCTTTGGGGAAGAGGTTGGCTACTGGTAGAATATGGGGGAGGGGTGGCATCAGGAGAGGATAAGGAAGTGGCATCCAGCTCATCAGGTTGGATAGGGTAGGTAGGGATGGGGGTGGGTAGTATAGGTCAGGCAATGGGGTAGAGACGAGTGTGTCATCCCAGAGGGTGGACCAAAGGGAGCTCGTTGGTTGAGAGATAGTCCCTTTGCTAGAGGGGAGATAAACTGATGAGGGTGGTTCAAAGGAGGGGTTGGACATTGTTGGGAGGGAGAGAAGGGATGAAGTCTCCAAACTCAAGGGCATTGAGGCCATTGAGAATAAGACCTCTGGTACCCTGTATGGAGTAGGAGAGGGCTGCTGCTCAAGATTCTCTAAGTTGGATGGGGGATCATTGTTGGATCTCTGAGGAGAGTAATGTGTTCTGGAATGCCTGGAGTAGGATTTGGATCACTGCCAATTCAGTGGATAGGGGAAGGTGTGAGAGCAAGATGGTGAGTGGTGGCAATGAGATGAGGGTGGCATATAAGATGTTTCAATGGAAATGCAGTAATCTAGAAATAAAAAGAGGAATGGGGTCTAGGGTAGAAAGGAGGGTGTCCAGGGGAATTTCCAGGTATGCAGGGGAAGCAGGAGGAGTGACTGGCATAGAAGATGAGGAAGAATGAATAGAAAAACAATGAGGATGAAAGGACTCAGGAATCATTCCAACTGTCCACCTCAGCTGCCCAGCCAGAGTAGGTTTTGCTGGTGGAGTAGTGGAGAACCAGGGTGGTGACATTGTGGGGAGAGATGATTCTGAAGGAGATCCCATGGGGAGTTATGTGGAGGATGATGAAGAGGGAGTCACAAAAATATTGAATTTTCTTAGTGTGTTTGAAGATGGAGTAAATGACAAAGAGAGTAAGGGAGGAAAAGACAAGAAAAATGACAAGGGGGAGGGTGACCTCAATCATGTATGAGAGAGGGAGGATGGGGGAAAGACAGATGGGCAAGAGGCTTTATATATGTTGAGAAGAGTCTTGGCATGTATGAGGTTGGAAGGGGGTTCCCACATATTGTCAGAGGAAGGATAGCCTTTCCATTTGACAAGGAACTGTGGATGGCATGAGGAACCCCAATGTCCCATGATGGCTTTGACTTTGTATTCTTCTTCATTTCCAAGGAGGTCCAGTGGAGGACATGGGAAGTTAATGCTGTGTTGGTCAGTTTCCCTATAAGAGGAAGGAAGAGAGGCATGGAATATGTCGTGTATCTTCCAAGTAGGGGGGAGTTTAAGACGATAGGAGAGGGGGGATAGTACTTGAGTGATTTCAAAGGGGCCTTCTTGTCTTGGGGCGAGTTTTCGGGATGGATATCCCAGTTTTAGGTTGCAGTTTTCAAGCCAGACCTTCTGTCCCACCTTCCATGGGATGAATTTGGTGGTAATGTGGGCTCTCATGTTGGATTGCATTCTGATGTGCAGCAAGAGCTTCTTTTTGGGCTTCATTGAGTTGGGAAAGTCGTTTATTGGTGGCCAGAACAAAGGTGGTTTTGGAGAGGGGTGGGTAGCTGTGGGGTTCATATCCATACATGAGGGAAAAAGGGGATTAGTTCATGACAGAATGGGCATTAGAGTTGTGTGTGAATTCAGCCATAGAGAGGAGAGAGGCCCAGGTGGTTGGCTTTCCATCACAAAAGATGTGGGGATAAGTTTCTAGCTCTTGATTTACTTGTTTGGTTTCGCCATCTGTCTGTGGATGGTAGGTGGTAGAGAGGGTGAGGTCATATTCCAAGAGTCTGGCAAGTTCTTTGGTGAATGTGGAAGCGAATTGGGGACCTCTGTCCAAGATCAGTTTGTCATGAAGTCTGAATTGTGGAAATACATGGGAGAAAAATAGAGAGGTTACACCTTCCACAGAGATACTCTTTGAACAAGGGATGTAAATTACCCCCTTTGTAAGACCATGGTCTACCATGACCATAATGGAGTCATGGCCACTGGATGGGGGAAGATTGGTGTTAGGTTGACCGAAATCTGCTGGAAAGGACAGGTGGCCTGAGAGGTAATCAGGGAAAGAGGTGGAGTGGTAGGGTGTGTGTTGACCTTATTTGCTTGGCAAGTGGCACAGCCAGCAATGAATTTTCAAGTGAAAATTGCCATTCCTGGCCACCAATAGTCATGGCAGAGGAGGTACAGGAGGCAGAAATAACTAGGGTGTCCTACAGCAGGGGAATCATGGATAGAGGTCACAAGATTGTGGTGTGCTGGTTCAGGGATATACTGTAGAGGCGCCCCTAGAAGAAAAGGGAGCCCTTGTGAAATTCCCAGTTGGTGGTGGAAGATCAGGGAAAAAGGGGAGATCCTTCCTGGATGGCAGAGAGGGCCTTGGCCACCAGGGGGTCTGCAGTGGAGGAATTGGTGATTCGATTAGCCAAGTCCATATCAATTATTAGTGGTGTTCAAGTTGGCAAATTTTGGTGTTTAACCCTATGAAACCCTATGAAACCCTAGCATGGAATTGTCCATGAATTCTTGGACTCCAATGCTTTGGCAGAACCGGCACACAGTGATGTGATTTTCAAGTTTAACATAGTAATGAGTCCATGGAGATGGCTGATGCGATAGTAGTATATCAAGAATAATACAAAGAGAGTGTGATCAAATGGGCGATGCTGATTGTTCCTTCCTTTCAACCCATGCCCTACAAGTCCATCCAAGAAGAAACTCTGAATGCTCTGAGGAGAGTGGTGGCTAGGACACTTATTTTGCAGGATCAAGAATGGATGATGATGGCCAGTAGCAGCAATGTTGACTCACTGGCAGTGTCTGATGAGTGGCAGGATATGTCTGATTCCTCATCTGACCTGTCCCCCCTCACTCCAATCATCCTGACACCTCTGACACCTCTGTTGCCTATGTCCAGCATCAGGTCAGGAAGTGCTACAACTGGGAGTTCAATGAGCATCTCCACAACAGACCTTATTGACGCACCATACAATGATCTGCTCATGCTCATCCAGGCAACACAAGATGAGGTCAAGCAGGCATGCATCTTGGAGAGGCCAGATGAGCCACCAATGCACGCATCCCAGCTTCCTTTGCTTGATCACTTTGCAGTTCACTGACCCCATCTCTTCCGCAAAAAATTGCATGTTGATCCCCCAATATTTGATGACATCCTAGATCAAATTAGCAATCACACAGTGTTTCACAGCAATTCGAACAATAGACAAATACCAATCGCAATCTAGCTCACAATCTTTCTCAACCATGCTGGACATTATGGTAATGTGTGCTCTGTAGAAGATATTGCTCAGTGGGCAGGCATTTCAACAGGATCAGTGGTCAATTGCACTCACTGTGTAATGGCTGCTCTCCTTTCCCAACATGACACCTTCATCCATATTCCAGGTACCCACTCAGCAGATATGAAAAAGGCGTGCACATTTACACAAGCATGAACTTGTCACGCACAGAGAAACGGAATGTTTGCTGCCAATGGATCTGCTATCCAGTTGTATACAAAGCCAAGTCTGTTCAGGGATACATTTTGCAATCGCAAAGGGAATTTTTCACTGAACTGTCAAGTAAGTGATCAGTAATGAAGATTTTACTATGAGTTAACCAGGGAAAAATATCACGTACCATGAAGGTGATTGTCATGCCACACAATCTGATGATTGTGGACTACATGCTAGGACAACCAGATAGTGTCCATGATGCCTATGTGTTCCAAGGGACACGGATATCACAAGACCCTACCTTGATTCCACCCTGTCATTGAATTTGGGCAGACACAGCCTACCCATCAGAAGAGTGGTGTGTGGTTCCATTCAAGAAGCCATGTGGGGGAAGTTTGACCCGGAGGCAGAATGCCTATAATTGATATGTTTCAAAGGTAAACCTACCTTTTTGCCCTCTTGTGTCATTTACTGAGTCTGGCAGATCCGTGTGTGTGTAGAGCACACATTTGTGGCTCTAAAGGGATGGTTTCAGTCCCTTTGCGAGCTTTGGCTGAATTTACGTACTGAGGATGATCTGCATATGGCAGTGTACTGGATCATGTGCTGTTTGATCCTACACAACATGATCATACGTTTTGAGGAGCAACAGAGGGCTGAAGGGGGGAGAGGAACAACAGTGTGGGCTATTGAAGAAGGGCAGGAAATGCTGGATATCAATATGGTTGATAATGAGGTTGAACAATTTGCCAGTACTCCAGGGCAGCATTTTCATGCACAGCTTGTAGATTTGCTGCTTCGCCAAAGGGAGCTTCACTACTAGATAATGCGATAGAAAACAAATCAATTCAATTGACCATGAGATAAAGTAAAAATACACCATAAGCAAACAACAGCGAATCATTCTTTTTTTTTACAGTGGACAACATGTGGGAGTGAGTGAGAAGAGAATAAACAAAGACCAAACAGATTACTTATTCGATGGACCAGCAGCACCAGAGGGAGTCGACGAGATAGCCTGTTGCATTTGTGCCAGCTGAAGCCGAAGCCGAAGGACCTCAGACTCCTCTTTGAGTGCCATGACGTCCACCTTGCAAAGTTCAATGTCCTGCTGCCTCATCTCCACCATACAGTGATGGACATTCTCTGCTTCAGAATGCTCATTTGCTCATTCAATCTCCAGATGTTGGATCTCTTTTTCTCACATATGGACTTGATATTTCATGATGTCCTTCTTGTTTTTGAGCACTGCAGCACGATACTGACTGTCTCCAGCCTCAGAATCCAAGTTACTCAAGCGTTTGTCAATTCAGAGAGAAAAGCCCTTTTTCCCTTCCTCCCTCCCGACTTGCTGCTTGACTGGGAGACCTTAGAGGAGGGACGACAGTGGATGGCTTTGGCATTGGAATCAGTGGTTGTTGGGGTGGATGGTGTGGTGATGCTTGACACAGCAAACAAAACAGGTCAACTGGGGTAAGGACTTGTTCAAAATATGCCATGATTATTCCATGATGGTGTGTGAGGCTTTGCAACAGAGAAAAGGTCAGATGCTGATATGGAATGTGAGGGGGCAAAGGCCTAGATATAAGATATCATGGCCGTCAGTGAACAGTTACACTAGTGCTGTAGATAGAACACTTATGCCTTGTCGTGATGAGGAAGTCACAATCCTTGGTGAAACATCAGGTCAGTGTGGTGGCATATCGATATCTTCCTCCCTGAGCCCTCCGTCACGATGATTGAAACCATGCTGATAATCCACCACCCTGTCCACACCAGCAGCAGTGCCAGTCTTGTCATCATCACTGATATTTTCTTCCTCCTCCTCCTCTTCTTCTTCCATCAGTACATCATTGTAAGTGCTGGGTTGGGGATCTGTCAGAATTGTCCCCCCTGCTGGATCACCCAGATCAAGCTCGCCAGCAATCTCTTGATCAAGGTCATCTTGAAAAATTGAAGGTTGAGGATTGGGAGGAGATGTTGTCACACCATGCTTGACAGTTCCAAGAAAGTTGGATGAATGGTTGATACCAGGAGCTGAGTTAAAGACTTGGGCATCATAGCTAGGGTTACTGCACCACATCTTGTCGCATTCATCCCAGTATGGAAACTCCAGGATGATTTGTTCTAAAGAGAATAACATAGTAGTAGGGAGAAGGGTGGATTAGGTGAGGCTTACCGTGGAGATTGGAGTGGCCTGATCATGGATCTATGCCCTCACTGGTTGACTTGAATTGCCCTGATACTTTGTTTTTAGTCTGATCTAATCATTAGCTACCGCTTTCTTGTGGTAATGGCATTGTACTAGATGAAATGAGATTGGATAATCGAAGGTTGAATCTAACCCTAAGGTTGGGTTATCATATGTTGTCAGCTTTTAAGTCCTTCCTTGAGGCAAGAACTTCCCTTTGTCGATAGGGGAATCGTCTTCAGATTGTTGAACAGGAGAAACGAGAAAGCAAGTGGATTGAGAATGAGGTAAGTAGGTGGAAGTGTCCCAAGTACCTGGTAAACGGGGAGTAAACCTAAAACCAAAGGCCTTGGGGACCTATGATCAAATGGATAAGACTGGGGTTACCAGTCGAATCCTCTACTACTTAAATACTATCTGGCAAGTGTGCATGGACCATCTTCCGAAGAAGGAAACTGCCATCTATAGTAAGAGTCCGTCAGGTGTCAAACCTGGTAATCCGAGTATAGTAGTCCATGTGCGATGGGCACGTATCATGACCAATGTCCAATGAGTAAGAAAAAGAGATAAGGGGAAACGTACACAGCTCTCTGTGGCATGTGTCTTCTGATACGATCACGATTGGGAATCTGCTGAGAAGATCTGAAAGGAAGTCCGAAAGTATCCGCAGGGTAACGGTCAAAAGATAAGCCCCAAGTAAGTCCAATGAAATCTCCAGTCTGATGTCTGGCTGGCCAAGTCAGCCAAAACTCGTCACACATGTGGCGGATCACGTGGACTGAAAGGAATTTATATCCCACCATGGAAAGTCCCGTCTGTCAGTAATTGGCAAGTGCTGCTAAGGGTCACATGCCCCAGATCACATGATGAAGGAAATTATACTGGGGCAGGAGCATACCAATAGGTCATGTGAATCACGTGGTTCGAAATACATGTTGGCAGGGGTCTTCAAGGACACCCTGTAGCGAATTGTCTAAAGTGTCTGTTCAAAGTAAAAGGAAGAAAATAAGTAAAAGCATCATCGTTCAAGGAGAAAGTATGGATTTGTAACACTAGATATGTACGTGTTGAGACAGCTTTGGACTGCTGTAGCAAACTTTCCAGGATTGGCCACATACAGCTGTGAATAGTGTGGATCACACTCAAAGATATGCTTGGCCATGATGGCTTTGACATCTTTCTTGAGACACCCATGAGGCCTTTGAGTTGAGCCACTGTCTTGATGCTTGCGATCCTTCCTCTCGCTGAAGAGAATTGCATGATCTGCAGGATTATCTAGTAGCCACGATAGTAGCTTTGATGTAAGATGTGGAAATGGACCCCATTGAACTGAATCATGGGACTCTGACTCCTCCACTCCAGAAACTTGCTTAGACTGCCCTTGAGAACCTGTACTGGCAGCACAGGGCTTTGGCTGGGTCTGTCCAACTGGTTTTGGGTGTGTGTTCTGGTCAGGAAAAGAGGACTGGGTAGGCTGGGGGACTGGGATAGCGATGGCTTGAGATCTTGCTTGGCCGCCATGATGAGAAGGTAGCATAATGTGTTCCATTTGCCGTCAAAGGCATGCTGAGCAACGAATACTAGCAGGTCATAGGAGAGACATTTTTGAATCTCCAGTTGAATCCTGCTGCATGGCTGCCATGTGTTTCCTATAATCTCACATGAAAATTCAGGTGAATGTTTGCCACATTTGTCTGCTGTGAACACCACTAATGGTGCAGTTAAAGTGTTCCAGGCTGAGGAGGACGACATCCTGGTTGTCTTCAGAGGTATTGACATGCTGGACCATGTAAGTTCCCAGTCTGGTATCAAATTGAATGTCAAAGTCTTGTAGGAAAAGCATCCAGCGGGTGTGGTGATGTGTGAGTTTCCTAGGTTCCTTGAAATAGGCGAGATTTTTGTGATCTGTAATGATCATAACAGGGTGGGGGGTGCTGCTAAGGTATTGGCACCATTCCTCAAGAGCCTTCATGACAGCGAGTAGCTCTCGGTCATAGATGTTGTAGTTGCACTCTGTCAGAGAGAACATGGAGGAGTAGTAGGAGCAGGGATGGAGATCCCTGTTGGCATCCTGTTGCATAAGGACCACTCCAGCTCCAGTCAGAGAGGTGTCAGTTATAATGGTAAAAGGTTTCTCAGGATCTGGCATGCTGAGGACTGGGAGGGTGAGGGAGGTGTTCTTGAGTTGATCAAAGGCCTGTTGCTGGTCATCTTTCCATTCCCAAATGGAGGACTTCTTGGTGAGAGTGATAAGGGGGGCAGTGATGGTGGAGAAATTGGTGATGAACTTTCAGTAAAAGTTACAGAATTCTAGGAAGGAACAAATGCCCTTTATGGAAGAAGGGGGTATCCAGCTCTTAATGGCCAAGAGTTTGGTGGGGTCCATCTGGATCTCCCCTTCAGTGATAATCATTCCTAGAAAATCAATTTTCTTCCATGAAAAAGAACACTTTTCCAATTTCAGGTGGAGTTTAAGCTCTGCCATTCATTCTAAAACTCAAATGGTCCAGTTGTCATGAAGTTCAGTTGTCCTTGGTGTGGATGATGAGGTTGTCCATGTAGATGATGAGCCACCCTTTGGACATCATATCTCTGAAGTAATGGTCCATAAAGGCCTGAAAGGTTGGGGGTCCATTGCACATTCTGAAGAACATGATGAGGGGTTTGAAAAGCCCAAAAGGGGTTATGAATGTGGCTTTCCATTGGTTGCCATCCTGGATGTGGATGTTGTTGAATCCTCAATGAACATCCATCTTGGTAAAGATATTCAAGCCTCATAGCTTGTCCATAAGATCAGGGATGAGCAGAAGTGGGTAGGCATTCTTTATGGTGTGTTCATTGAGATACTGGTAATCCTGGCAGGGTTGGAGCTTTCCATCCTTTTTGGCAACAAAAAAGAATGGGGCTGCTTGAGGGGATTTTGAGGGTCGGATGGTTCCTTTTTCCAAATGTTCCTTTATGAAGTCCTGACAGGCCCTTGTTTCCTCCAGATTGAGGGAGTAGGGTTTGGCCTTCTGAGGGGTGAAGGAGTCCTTGAGTTCAATGGCATGATCAAAATCATGGGAAGGGGGTATAAAGCCTTCTTCAGGTTCATTGAATACTTTCTTGAATTTGAGGAATTTGTCAGGGAGAGTGACATCCTGCTTCTTAGTTTTGCAGCGATAGTTGTAGAGAGGGTGACCTTTCGAATGACTTGGGAAAGTATCCCAGCCTCTTTGAGCTTCTTCTGGTATCGACATTTGATAGCTTGTTGTCATACATCATAATTGGCCTTGGATACCATATCTGGGTTCTTGTCAACATAGTTGATCAAGTAGGCCTGTGCTTCTTGTAGTGGGTCGTTGTGTTTGTTATGATTTCATCATTCTTTATCGAACTTTTTACTTAACAAACTACTTCGCTATGCTCAGCCCTCGAAGGCGAGCACTAACATGTATTTCTTGTCACATGACTTATTCACATGATCACGTGACGTTCCTCTTTTGGTACGCTCCTATGTCAGTATAAACTTCATTCAGTCATGTGATCTGACACACGTGACCACCCCAGCACTTGCCGATTGGCTGATACGTTATCTTCCGCTCTTCTTATGCCATTGGCCCGGCAACCTCCTTATCTCCTTTTTCTCATTGACACATAGACAATGACTCAAGATATGCGCCAGTCACATGACACCACTTTTATTTCGTTTTCTCATTGGATGATACGATATGCACCACTTGGTCCGTGCATGATACTTAGAACTATATAAACCCATGTACTTACAGAATAGTCGACTGGTTCCCCAGTCTTATCTACTTGTTTCTACTTCCAAGGGTAGAGATTAAGGATAGCTCCTCGTCTTACTTGGACCCCTACTCTCTTATCACCATTCCACCTCTCCACGATTTCAAGAACAATCTCCTAGCCATATTCCTCGCTGGGTTCCCCCTTGAACCTGCTGCATTAAGTCTTCTTTCCTCCTCTTTTGATAATTTGAGTGTTGCTGCGCAACACTTAGATAAGACTACCCATCGAGCGGCAGAGTTCAGCATGGTGAATAAAGACTTTGCATCTATTCACGTCTCCAACTTTGTGTTGAGACAACCCTTCGGAGACTTTAAGTCCCAGAGGACAAACCGCATGAGAACAAGTGCACGTCACTACCCCGCGCCCCCTGCCCCTCGAACGAAGGTCCGATTTGCCTACAACAAACAGTTTTCAACCCGACCGTACCTACACGGTTGCGCATCACTCAAGAAGGTTCAACGAGGCACGCCCCTCACCTTAGCCCAGAGGTCCGCTCAGACGGGCCAGTAAGCAAGGCTGTTGGAGCCACTGGAATCCCCTCCCCCTTCTCCTTTGCCACCGCCCTCATCCCCGTCTATACAAGAAGAACCCTACCACTCCCCCGTTGACTTCCGCCTGCCTCCGCAAATGTCGGGCCCATCCTCCCAACCAGCTCCCCCCATCCCGGAATCCAACAAGTCACTTTATGCTCACGAATTTATTCACCAGCTAGAAGAAAAAGGCGAAAAGGACGCCTACAAATGACTTGCCAAACCAGGATGATGGGATGGAGACAAGAAAAAATTCAGAATGTGGTGGACCAAGCTACATGCTTGGGTCGAAGCATCTGAGTTCAAGGACGACCGAGTCTTGACGACCGCAGTCTTGTTACGTTTTGAAGGGTCTGCTGAGCCATTCGCCCAGCAACAAATGGAGAAGTACCTGGGGAAAGACCCCGTCTTCTATCCCACTTGGGACGAATTACAGGAGACAATAAAAGGTTTCTTCCAGATAAGCCTGCTGACCCATCAGGCATACAAGGACTTGCGCAAGCTCAAGCAGGGCTCGGGACGAGTATCAGACTTCCTCCAGAAGTTTGACGTCTTGACAACAGAAGCTGAGATATCGGACGGGGAGGCAGTCCACCTCCTAAAAGCGGTGGTAAACTACCACATCTACCAAGAAGTCTCATTGCACTCCACACTCAAGGCTGACAAGAAAACGGGCCACTGGTACCCGCTGCTAGCAAAGGAGTACATGAGGATTGGACAGGCTTTCGAGAAACTAGCTGAGGAATGGGGGCAACCCCAACAAGGACCTCGGCAAACCAAAGCCCCACAACCAACTCATCCCTGGTATTACTGTCCCCCTGGGCCTCCACCCCCCGCTCACTCATTCCCTGCTCAACACGCCCCCCGATACTCAACATATGGCACTCAACCTGGCAGAGGTGCCCCTATGGTTGTCAACGCTTTGACAACGACTAACTCCCCTGTGCGGCCAGCCACCAGCCAACTGCACCCACTCCCCCAACCTCCACATGCCCATCCACAAGGGCAATTCACGTGTTTTAATTGTGGAAAACCTGGTCACTTGGCCAGAAATTGTCACATGCCCAGACAACTGCGACAACCAACCGTCCGCTCCCACTACTGGGGAGGATATCAAGGCCCGTGGTCACAGGGTTATGCGACCAACTTTCCAGCGCTGCCCCAAGTGCCACCTCCTCCGCTGGCCGGCTACGCCGCCCACAACGCTTCATTTGTTACAGACGAAGCAGAGGCTTATTGGAGAGACCACATTCGGGCAGAAATGGACAATAAAGCCACGGAAGCGGTAAAAGGCCAAGGGTCCGGGTGAAAGAGGGTAGCCTGGCCCCGATAAACAATTTTATATCATCTTTTTCCGAACAATTTTTCTTTTCCTTACTCGATGTAGAAGGCAGCGAGACTTTCTCCTATGATACCCCTACGGATGACTCTTTTGTTCAAGATACGGTAGAGCATGTATCTGATTCCTCCTACACCACTTCTGGAACAGCGTCCCCTTTGGGCGTGGCAGCAGAAGAAAAACATACTGTGCTTAATTCCGTTTTTATTGATAAAGACAGTTCATTCAATACGTTACATTTCGTTTCCTCTTCACCTTCCAACCCTCAGACTTTCATCCGTTCAACCCTTAATCATTCTGGACATCTTTCCCCTGTTACTAACATTCGTTTCAGAAAACTTCAAGGATGGTATACCGTCTCATGCAGGTCATTGATCAACTCTGGGGCGATGAACACATTTATTGATAAAAAGTTTTGTGACACTAACGGAATAATAGGAATGAGATTACCCGCACCCATTGGGGTTTCAAACGCGGACGGAACCAACTTCTCTATTGGAGAGATTACCCATAAAGTTAACGTCTTTGTGGAGATCAATGGACATTCAGAATTTATTGATGCCTACGTGACTAACTTGGGAACACACCCAATGTTCATAGGATATGACTGGCTCAACCGCCATAAACCAGAAATCGATTGGATTACCAGTGAAATCAAATTCAGCCGATGCACGACCTACTGCCAACAGATGTCAAGAATGCAACTCCTGCCTACGTTCTTCACTAGGGCGATGACAAAGAAAGAAGAAGAAGATCACATAAAGAGTATGGTACCCGAAACTTACCATGAATTTCTAGATGTATTCTCTGAAAAAGAATCAGAAAGGATGCCCACGCACAAACCGTGGGATCATGCCATTGAATTGAAAGAAGACTTTGTCCCCAAAAAAGGACAAGTGATACCTCTGTCACAAATGGAGATGGAAGAAGTAGCTAACTTTTTACAGAAAGAATTGAAGAAAGGGTATATCAGACCCTCTAAATCACCCCAAACAGCTCCCGTGTTCTTTATACCCAAGAAGGATGGTAAGAAGCGATTGGTAATGGACTATCACTATCTAAACGAAGGAACTATTAAAAATGCTTACCCGCTACCGCTAATCCCTTCCCTTATTGATAGACTTCAAGGAGCGGACTTATTCACCACCATGGACTTACGGTGGGGATACAACAACGTTTGCATAAAAGAAGGAGATGAATGGAAAGCGGCGTTTGTAACGCCTATGGGAGCCTATGAGCCCCTGGTAATGTACTTTGGAAAAACAAACTCACCTTCTACTTTTCAGAACATGATGAACGACATCTTCAACGATATGTATGCTGTGGTTATTGTTTTTATTGACAATTGCATGGTCTTCACTAGCGGAAAGACGCAACACGAACATGAACAGATTGTGAAAGAGGTACTCAAGCGGCTTCAAGAAAATGACCTATATGTCAAGCCCGAAAAATGCCACTTCTCACAAAAGAAAGTAGATTTCCTTGGGATGGTCGTATCCCAAGAAGGGGTAGAAATGCAACAATCGAAAGTAGCAGGAGTTCTGGACTGGCCAACACCCACCAGACTCAAACAAGTGCAGGGCTTTTTAGGCCTCTGCAACTATTACCAACAATTCATACCTAATTTTGCCCACATAGCCCGACCTCTAAATGACTTAACAAAGAAAGATACCCCCTTCAAATGGGGAAGCGATCAAGAATTGGCATTCAAGAGATTAAAAGAAGCATTCACGAAAGAATCCCTTTTGGCCTACCCGGACCAAAACAAGCTGATGCGAGTCGAAACCGACACATCCGATATAGCTACAGGCACCGTTCTTTCAATAAAGGACGACGATGGTATCTGGAAACCTTGCGCCTTTATCTCTCACTCTTTCGATTCCGCAGAATGAAACTACCCTATATACGATAAAGAACTATTAGCCGTTATCCATGCCCTACAAGACTGGCGACACTACCTAGTCGGCAGAGAAACGTTTGAAATTTGGACAGATCACAAGAACCTTGAATACTGGAAAAAACCGCAGACTCTGTCTCCACAACAAGTGAGATGGCACGCACTACTCCAAGAGTTCAACTACGTCATGTGTTACAAACCAGGCACACAGAACGGACAAGCCGATGCGCTCTCCCAAAGACCTGATCATGGTGACACAGTAGAAAACCACAACTCCAACGTGGTAGTCATCCCTGAAAAAGACATGAAAGTGGTAAACTCTCACGAAGTTTCTTTGACCTCTCCTTTCTTCGAAAAAATTCAAAAAGTGACAGAAAAACTAACAGAATCAGAGATTCCACAGGGATTTACGTATTGCAAAGAAGAAAAAGTATACAAAAATGACAAATTCAAGATTTTTATACCTCTCTCACTCTGAACCAAACTACTTACATTATTCCATGACTCCCCTGTCACAGGACACTCAGGAAGGGCTCGCACGAACCATTTAATTTCGTGCTTTTATACTTGGAATGGCATGACTAAAGACATTGCCAAATATATAGATCACTGTCAAGTGTGCGCCCTCACGAAGGGAAAGTCAACTGCACCAGCAGGAAAACTGATGCCCCTCGAGTCAGCATCACAACCTTGGGAAGACCTTTCCATAGACTTCGTCACTGGATTACCTCTATCAAAGGGGTATGATTCCATATGTGTCATCGTTGATCGATTTTCAAAAGAAGTCATATTCACACCATGCTTAAAAAGATTTCCTCTTTAGATCTAGCCAAACTTTTCTGAGATGAAGTTTGGTGCAATCACGGGTTACCCTCTTCTGTAGTGTCTGACCGAGGCCCACAGTTCATGTCAGAGTTCACCAAACATCTGTGCAAAATCCTAGACATCAAACAACGCATCTCCACAGCCTATCACCCTCAGACCGACGGTCAAACCAAATGAATAAACCGAGAGATGGAACAATACCTTCACACTTATGTCGTGAAAA
>JBBPMU010000699.1:0-15425 GCA_038090475.1 Wakefieldia striispora | reverse complement strand
CTGAAAGCCAAGAGTGAGTACTTTATTTCATATACTGACATGATTAGGTAAGGTTTAGTTGTTATTACATACTATCGCATTTAGTGGAAAATGTGCAAACATTGGGACAGTTCTTTGAGCCACTGTAAGTAGGCCGAAGTCCGACTCACGTGTGGCGGATCACGTGGTCTGAAAGGAATTTATATACCACCATTGAAAGTCCTGTCTGTCAGGAATCAGCAAGTGCCGCTAAGTGATCACGTGCCACAGATCATGTGATGAAGGAAATTATACTGTGGCAGGAGCATACCAATAGGTCACGTGAAGTCACGTGGTTCGAAATACATGTTGGCAGAGGTCTTCGAGGACACTCTGTAGCGAAGTGATAAAGTCGTCTGTTCAAAGGTAAGGAGAAAAGTAAGTTAAAGCATCATTGTCAGAGTTCAAAGTTACGGATTCATAACAAAATTGGTCGTGTAAGCCTGCGACCCAGGCCCTTGGTTGTAGGGATATCCTCCCCAATGTTGTTGGCGCGGAGCGCCACCTTGATATCATACCTGGCGAGGGGCATGACAATTTCGAGCCAGATGGCCCGGCTTACCACAGTTGAAACATAGAAACTGCCCCTGTGGATGGGCATGAGGGGGTTGAGGGAGAGGGCGAGGTTGGCTGGCAGCTGGCCTCACAGGGGTGGTAGTTGTCATCGCATTGACGACCATAGGAGCACCTCTGCCAGGCTGGGTGCTGTACAGAGAATATTGGGGGCGGGGGGTGGTGTAGGTAGGAGGACCTTGAGGGGGACGGTAATACCAAGATCTAGCGGCAGTTGGAGGTTTCATCTTTTGTGAGGTTTGAGGTGGTTGGCCTCATTCTTTAGCCAGCTTTTCGAAGGCTTGGCCGACCCTCATGTATTCCTTTGAAAGCGGGGGTTACCAATGCCCTGTTTTCTTATCTGCCTCCAGCGTGGAGTGCAGAGAGACCTCTTGGTATATGTGGTAGTTAACCACCACTTTTAGTAGGTGGACAGCCTCGCCATCCGATACCTCAGCTTCAACAGCCAAGACATAGAACTTCTGCAAGAAGTCTGACACCCTACTCGTACCTTGTTTCAATTCTCGCAACTCCTTGTACACCTGATGCATAAGAAGCGAGATTTGAAAGAATCCCTTGATGGTTTCCTGGAGGTCGTCCCAGGAGGGATAGAAGATCGGATCCTTTCCTAGATACCTCTCCATTTGTTGCTGGGCGAAAGGCTCAGCAACCCCTTCAAAACAGAGTAGTACCGCGGTCGTTAGGACCTGGTCATCTTTGAATTCAGAGGCCACTACCCAGGCCCTGAGTTTTGTCCACCACATCCTAAATTTTTTCTTGTCACCATCCCATTTTCCTGGCTTGGCGAGTCTCTTGTAGGAGTCTTTCTCTCCTTTTTCTTCTAGCTGGCAAATAAACTCGCAAGTGTAGATTGACTCATTTGACTCCAGAATAGGGGGTGCTGGTTGGGTGGAAGTGCCTTGGCCCGACATTGACGGAGGCGGGCAGAAGTCGACGGGTGATTGGTAGGGTTCCTCCTGGATGGAGGGAGAGGACGATCTGGATGAGGAGGGTGATGATGAGTCGGGAGGTTCTGACATTGTTATGATTCCATCATTCTTTATTGAACTTTTTACTTAACGAACCCTTTCACTATGCTCAGCCCTTGAAGGCGAGCACCAACCTGTAATTTGTGTCACGTGACTCATTCACACGATCACGTGACGTTCCCCTTTTGGTACACTCCTATGTCAGTATAAACTTCTTTCAATCACGTGATCTGACACACATGACTACTCACAGCACTTGCTGATTGGCCAATTACTTATCTTCTGCTCTTCTTTTGCCATTGGCCAGGCAACTCCTTATCTCCTCTTTCCCATTGACTCATAGACGCTTACTTGAAGATACGCAATCATTGCATCATACGATTCCTCTTTTCCTTTTCTCATTGGACGATTATGATATGCACTGCTTGGTCCGTGCACGATCCCTAACAGTATTTAAACCCATGTACATAGTCGACTGGTTCCCCCAGTCTTATCTACTTGATCATACTTCCAAGGGTGTGGTTTAAGGATAGCTCCTTGTCTCACTTGGATCATCACCATCATCACCATTTCCTTCAACCCTTACCTTGATGTTCTCGTTGCTCGCTTTGTCTCTGGAGCTCCTCTTCAGCCTCCTTCATTGAGTTTTCTCTCCTCTTCATTTTGTTTGAGTGACGCTGCGCATCAGACATGGTAGCTTACTGGCCTGTCTAAGCAGACCTCTGGGCTTGGATCGTGAGGGGTGTCCCTCAGTGAACTTTTTTTGAGTGAGGTGCGCCCTCTGAGGTAAGGGTGGGTAGAAAACTGCTTGTTGTAGGTGAATCAAACTTTCATTCGAGGGGCAGGCAGGGCTGGGTAGCGATGTGCACTAGTGCGCATATGGGATGATCCTAAAAATTGTGGGCCTGCCACTTGACGTTTAGTCTTATCTAAGTGAAGCAAAGCGTCACTCAAATAACCCAAAGAAGATAGTAGAGAAAGCGCACTGGGTTCTAAGGGACTACTGGTAATGAACGCGGCAAGGAGAGAGAGATGGAAGTCATGTAAAGGCGGAATGGTTGAAGTTGGAGTAATCCCAGTGATCAAGGAGTTATCCTTAAACCCTACCCTGGGAAGTAGAATCAAGTAGATAAGACTGGGGAAACCAGTCGACTAAGTACAGGGGTTTAAATACTGTAGAGTACCGTGCATGGACCAAGCAGTGTGTATCGTATTGTCCAATGAGGAAAAGAGTAAAGGAATCATACGATGCGAGGATCGCGTATCTTGAGTCATTGTCTATGTGTCAATGGGAATAAAAGATAAGGAGGTCGCCTGGCCAATGGCAAAAGAAGAGCAGAAGATAAGTAATCGGCCAATTGGCAAGTGCCATGAGTGGTCACGTGTGTCAGATCACGTGACTGAAGGAAGTTTATACTGACATAGGAGCATACCAGAAGTGGAACATCACATGATCGTGTGAATGAGTCACATGACATGAATTACATGTTGGTGCTTGCCTTCAAGGGCTGAGCATAGTGAAGTGGTTCGTTGAGTAAAAAGTTTGATGAAGAATGATGAAATCATAACAAAGCCCTTTGAGTCTTCTCTCTGATAGGACTTTACCCTAACTGGTCTTAGTCAATACTCTGCTCCAGGACACCATCGAACTCCTCAAGTACAATAAGGATAGTCAGTGACGTCTTTGTTTCACACATGTGTAACAGTGAGAGTAGGTGTGAGGGGTAGGTCCAAAGGAGGGCTATAGATGGGAGCGAGATCATCAAGATCTTTGGAGGTACTGAGGGTCAGATTTGAGTTGATGTTCAAGATGATATTGAAACTGCAGTACAGGAGGTATTTTATGGACTTATATACTTGGAGGAGAACAGATTACTAACGGAGGTGCTGACTGATGTGCTGGTTTACTAAGGGTATGAGTAAGACAGAAATCAGAGAAAAAGATGGATGAAGTTGGATGTAAACAAAGACCAGAGCTGTGCTCCTAAGCAAGACATAGGAATGGAATGGAGACTAATACTAAATAGGAGAGGATGGAATGTAACTAAAGTCCAGAGCATTGGAGATGAGAACTCTGATGGCATATGGGATTGTTTCATCTAAGTGCTGTTTGGAGTAATGGAGTTGACTTGGAGAAGATGAGGAAACAAACTTGGAGTATGGGATATGACAAAGTCCTTCAAAATGGACTCATCCTTGATATCACTCCTGGATGCTTCTAATGCAAAGGTGCTTTGGAAGGTGTTGAAATCTGCATAGAAGGGTTTCCCTTCCATCCAGATAGAATGGACATGCTAGCAGTGTCTTTCAGCCTGGGAGGGATGAAGATGGTGGTGAAGTCTTCTTGACTTCCTTGAGAGTTCAACTCCAGTTGGTGGGTGGAGTGGTGATGATCTTGTTCAACCACCCATCCAAAAAAGTCGCACTGTGCCTGGTATTCATTCTGTTGAGGAGCGTAATGACAATCTTCTGGTTGTCATACCTAGTGGTGTTTATTGCAAAATACACCTTCATGGCCATAAGCCATCTAGACATGTCTTCAACCTTGCCTGAGAAGGGTTCTGAAACGAGATTGGAAAATCGAAGGTTGAATCCTAACCCTGGATTTGGGTTATAGTATGTTGAAATCTTGTAAGTCCTTCCCTTGAGGCAAGAACTTCCCTTTCTGATAGGGGAATCGTCTTCAATGGCGTTGAATGGATAAAGCAAGTAAAGTGAATAGAATTGAGAGTGGAGTAAAGGTAAAGATGTCCCAAGTACCCGACAAGTGGGGAGTAAACCTAAAACCAAAGGCCTTGGGGACCTATGATCAAATGGATAAGACTGGAGTTACCAGTTGAATCCTCTAGCTACTTATAGTCTACAAGTCTGTGCACAGACCAAGCTGTGCATATCCTAATCTGGTAAGAGTACACGTCATGCTCCAATGGGAGTGTATCCTGAGTCAGTCTGTATGAGTAAGTGAGAAAGATAGAAGTCTGTACACAGCTCTCTGTGGCATGTGTCTTCCGATACAATCACGATCAGGAATCTCCTAAGAAAATCAAAGAAAACATGTCCAAGGTATCTGTGGGATAACGGTCAAAAGATAAGCCCCAAAGAAGTCCGATGAAATCTCCAGTCCAATGTCTGGCTGGCCTAATCGGCTGAAAGACATCACACATGTGGCAGATGCCACAGATCACATGGACTGAAAGGAATTTATATCCCACCATTGAATGTCCCATCTTCCAGGAATTGGCAAGCGCTGCAAGAGGTCATGTGCCTCAGATGATGTGACGAAGGAAATTATACTGAGGTAGGAGCATACCAGAAAGTCACGTGAAGTCATGTGGTGCAAAGTACATGTTAGCAGGGGTCTTTGAGGACGCCCTGTAGCAAATCATTAAGTGTCTGTTGAAAGTAAAAGGGAAAGAATAAGTAAAAGCGTCATTATTCAAAGGAAAAGTATGGTTTCATAACAGGTTCTAGGCAGGCCACCTTGATTTCATTGTTGGAGGACATGGTAGTGCTACAAGGTGGCATGGGAGTCTGGGGAATAGGGGATGGGGAGGGTGAAGTGGAAGGGAGAATTCCTTGTGAAGACAGTTAGAGGGTTCCTAAGGGGAGAGGTGAAAGAAGAGGGGTTTGGATAGGGGTGGGGTAGATGAGAAAGTGGATGGAAGTGGTGGTCACCTAGTATCTAGGGAAGGAACCTGAGAAGATCTGGCTACTCATCATCTGGGGAGCTGTGGGGAAGAGTGAGGGGTCTGGACTTGAGAGGGGAGGGCAGATTGGTAGGGATTGGCATAGGGGCTGGCAGCTACTTCTTCTTTGTCTGAAGACTCTGGTGGAGCCTGTATGTGTCTTGTCATGGATAGTCATGTCTGTGCAGCAACAGCAGGGATGAAGGGTAGAGCTAATTCTTTTGTTATGCATCTGCAGAACTAAGATGTTACTCAACTATAACCCTTGATTGTACTTGGTGAAGTCACAAGAACACAGAGCAGAGAATGCCTAAGACTTGTAAGAGTAAAGGCCTTGTTCATATGAGTTGAAGGCTGAAAGAGGTGATTCCTCATTGGAGAGGCAAGAGTCCAAGTTCAGGAGCAAAGTCTTAGTGCAGAAGTGCATGAGAAAGTCTCTGTACCCAGCAACTCTAGTGACAGTAGACAATAAGTCATGCCAGTGCTGATCAAAGAAAGATAAAGGAGAAAATGAAGTGACCTCAAAGCTGGCATCTATGCCCATGTAGGCTGTGTCTAAGAGCTCATCCCACACAAGTGTTTCTTTGTCATCATCCCAGATAGGGGGTGGAGGGAAAACCATAACAGTGGGTGTGTTTGCACCCCTCTCATGTTCCCACTGTCTTCCTTGTCTGGTGTGATGTGCAGTGAGCAGGGCTAGGGTGTATGGTGTGTGAGAGCATTTGTACCCCTCATGCATTCTCCCTATTGTCTTACTCATTGTCTGGGGTTATGGATAGTGAATTGAGTGTACATAGGATTCGTGATGTGTGGGTGCAAATGGATTGATGATGACAATGATAATGATGCTGCCATCACCCCTACATGGCCATCACCATATTATGCATTCCATTACCATCGTCACATTGTTACACCATGTTCATCCAAATGAAGAAACACGTTGGATGGGAGTTCTTCATTGAAGGTCTACTGTTCATGTTTAACACAAGAACGTCTGGGAGGTCCCAACAAGAACAAGAACCCTGAGGCCCAATCAACCATCCAACTTGTTTCCTACACCAAAATTGATCTCAAAACAGTGCTGACTTGAATTGCCCTGATCATAAAAGTGACCCACAACCCATGCCAAGTGGTGTGTGTGAAGGGGGAATGGGCAAGATTGATAGATATTTCAAAGTATGCAACCATGGTTACTTGAAAACCTACTGACTGATCAGTGTAAGCCAGTGATGTGCAAACAAGGGGACTCACATCCTGTGTTCACAGGAAATGAGACAGTGTACTTGTTATTAGTGACTCATTATAAGTGTTATCTGTAATGCCATTGCCACGTAGAAGTTGGTCCTCCTGAGCTGATAATCAGAACTTCTGTCCTGTCAGGATTTGCATGAGCTGGTTGCCAATGATGGTGTCATCATCACACATTACTTTGATTGAGATTGATCCAAATCAGTCAAAAAATAATATATTTTACCTACCATTGTAGATTTTAAGAAGCAATGGTAGAGACGGCTAGACAAGGTACAACAAGAAGTGATCACAAGACCTTATTTAGTTTCAGCAGATGGATGGCAGAATTGGCAAGGTTCCACAGAAGAGCCACAGACAAGGTACAACAAGAATTGACCACAGGCTCCTTTGTCTGAGCCATACAATGCACCTGTACCATAAAACTGATTCAAATTAATGTGCCATCCTGTCTGTGTTATTGTTGTGTCATTGCTGCCTTGTGCCAGTATTCATTGTCCTTCTGGACTGGACTGGGATGAGGAAAGTAAGTGATGGGCATTAATATTGATGAATACAAGATAAGTATCTATGTATAACCTGGACAGAGACACAGTCAGGAGTCACCTCGATACCTGGAAAATTGTAGTCAAAATATGTCTGCTCAAAGTTGTGCTTTCTATAATCATTTATTATTGAATATGCTGTTACTGGATTGGGTCCAGGTCTGCCCACAGGGCTGTTGGAATGTTATTCTCCAGCATAATTACAAGGCTTTTCCCATCCCAAAAGTCTACCATGCTCCTCATCTGGTCTTAGGGGTTTTACCATCCTTGTTCATGCTGTGTCCTTGGTCACATCAGTAACACCCTGACAGCTCGACTTGCTTTATATCATCACAATCATTGGACCTGTTCACTACATTCACCTTCTTAATACCCATCATATTTCTCTTATCTCATTTAGTTCACTCAATCATTGAGGTTGATCATATTTTTTTTGCAGCCAATCAGCATGATTCTATTGCCAGCATGAGGTTCTAAGTAACTAAGAAAGATGGCTGGACGCTGAAGGCACAGGGCAAGTTGAGATACTATGTTGCTGGCTCTCTTCCTTCAGTGCATGGATGCAGACATGGAGGCAGATGAATGCTCAGATGATGACTGGGCCCTGGGACAGATGAGGGCTAGGTCTCATGTCCAGTGCATGCTGTGTATCAGACAGAGCAATGCTGGACTGATGACTAGGCCCAGGGAGGGGATGTGGACCAGGCCAGACACCCCAAAAAGGATCCCTGGCATCCAGGTAGTCATTGCAGAGTTGTCAATGCATAGGAAGAAACCTCCATATGGACTGCATGGGTCCCCTCATACATCACCTCTAAATGTCCTCTGGGTAGGCACAATTGTTGAGGTACAGTACATTGCTTGTTGCATGCCCACCACTCTCCTCTGCATCTGAGTTGAAGCAATTGTTCCTCTGTCATTCTTGTGGTAAGAAATGAATGGGGGTTGTGAATGGTGGAATGTGTGTGATGAATGACTACCTCCCACCTGTTGAGTCTGGTTCATCCAATCACTGTAGGTAAACCTTTTTTCACCAAGGTTCTGTGTTGGAGGGAAACTCATGGGGTTGGTGAGTGGAACCATCATGCCAGTGACAGCTCCCATGGTTGGGATCTCTATGGGAACAGAAGCATGAGGAACAGAAGCCTTGCACAGTGGCATGGAAGGGGCCTGGGGTTTGACAACAATTTGCATGGAGGGGGTGGTTGAGACTCTGGAGCCAGAGGCAAGGGGCAACAGTGACATCATTTTCAGAGCATCTGCAGGAAGTGTCAAATTCAGTAAGAGGTGAAAGAGGCACATGGCACTCTGGAGATGGGCTTGATGGTTCGAGTAATTGTTCAGTGCTGTCAAATCCCTTTGGAGCTAATGGCAAAAAGACCCCAGGCACAGTCTTAGGTACCGTTTCTGATGTTGAAGCTTGTTATACATATGTGTCACAGTACAATGGAATTCAGCTCACCAGCATCATCAAATAAGTCCTTTTCACATGCTGGATGCACATCGGAAACAGTGACTCATCTAGCTATTTGATGGTCAGTACAAGCCTAACATCTATTGCCATAGACTCTACCTTGCACAGTCTTGTCAGTGTCAGAATCTGACACATCCACATACTTGGTGCTCTTGAATTTCTTCACCCTTTTGGTGGGTCTCTTGCATTCATCACCTTTTTTAGGTCAAGTCAAATCAATGGCAGAAACAGACTTCTTGACCTTATGCTTACATAACCCAGCAACATCTTCATAGTCTTCTCCTGTACTATCATCAATTTCAATGACTGGTAACAAATGCTGGTTCCATCAATGGATGTCTGCCTCATCATTGCTCAAATTGAGAGCTACAGTATTAGCTTTTTTCTTCCCCTTGACAGCAGTGTTGCCCTTCTTCTTTGCAGGAATAACATGGGGACCATCATCACTGCTGCTGCCACTGATAATGATGGGATCACTATAGGTTGCCTTTGGGACCTGTTTTTGTTTGATCCACATTACAGCCATAGTGGGAGGAAGCTGCTCAGGACCATCAAAGTCTAAAGTACCATTGCCATACATTTGCTAGGCTTTGGCATGAATACTGTCATAAGGGGGGGGCACACCCATGATAACTGGTGCATTGAACTCCAAGACAGCACCTGCAACTCCAAGAATCTTGGTTGGCAGCCCTCTCTGCAGCCATTGTTGGTACTGGCACCTCTATACTCGAGGCCCTTCACTTTGTCAGTTTCAGAACCATTGTTCCCCAACTATCCCCAAATGCCCTCCAACCCCTCCTCTGACCAGTCCTCATTGGGCTCTCTTCTCACGAGCAATGGAACTATATGCCAGAACCCCTCCTCCCTGAGAACCACCCTGTTGGATGAGTGGTCAGACTCTAACCCACTCCCCAATCCCTTTACCCACCCTGATCCCCATCACCTCCATCCAACTCTCTGTCCTGGACCCCACTGTCCACCCCTCTGGTAGCCCTGCTCCTCCCCCATATTCTCCCTGTGGCAGGTTTATTCCCAGCCGACCCTTGGCTACCATCTCTCCGATGCATTTGGAACCAGCTGGATCCAGGTCAGGTGTTCACCCACCCACTTTGGGATTCTCTGCCACCAATGTCACTTGAACCATCAACGAGTTCCTCACCTCCCTTGCCACAGCCACCCCATCTCCTACCAATGACAACCAACCTCCACTCCCAGTCCCCTCTTCCATCCATTGATGACATCCTCACAGACGTGCTTGCTTTTGTTGCAGAAGCACTGATATGGAGTGTCACTCAAACAACCAAAAGAGGAGAGAAGAATGAGCGTGCCAGGTTCTAAGGGTTTCCCGGCAACAAATGCAGTGAGAAGCACAAGGTGAAAGTCATGTAGAGGTGGTATGTTGAAGATGTAGAAGGGGTCCAAGTGCAATGAGGAGTCGATCCTTAAATCCTACCCTTGGTAGTAGAATCAAGTAGATAAGACTGGGGTTACCAGTCATAGTGTTGCCTCAGCTTGAAGCTGGCATTTTTTATCTCATCCATTTTATTGTCAATTGCTATTGTATCAAGGTCAATGTGTAGCCTTTAGTGGTAGTTATCACTCCTTAAACATTTCTAGAGATTGGTCCAGTCACTCTTGAGTTATGCCATTACATAAGCTGTTCTACAGCTTGAACAGAGCCAACACTAATATAACTCAATTATATGCAATATTGTGACCTATTTACTGAATCAAATTGCAAAATTCTTTTTGCAGGTGGTAGATATAAACACAGGCTATGATTCATCTACTGACACTTTACATTTTTATGAAGAAATGAATATGCTACATTCAAAAAGCTGTGAGAAAGCTGAAAAAAGCCAGAAGCTGAGCTGAGGCAACACTACTTGGGAGAGGCTCGCAGAAAGAGGGAACTACCGTTCTGTAGGGCAAGCAGTGCTTTCTGAACGATAGGGTTGGCAGTGGTGGAGTCAGCCATTTTATTGGCCAAGTCAGCATCAATGGCATTGATGAAATGCTCGGGGTCGAGGAGGATGACGTCTTGATTGTCCTCAGAAGTGTTGACGAAGTCTTTTTGGGAAAGGGTGTCGGCAGGTCCCATATAGGAACCAGGGCGGGTATCATAGAGGATATCGAAGTCCTGGAGGAAGAGCATCCATCAGGCATGACGATGGGTGAGTTTACAGGGTTGTTTGAAATAGGCCAGGTTCTTGTGGTCGGTGATAATGGTGATCAGATGTGGGGTACCACTAAGGTACTGGCACCATTCCTCGAGAGCTTTGATGACCGCGAGCAATTCTCGATCATAGATGTCGTAGTTGTGCTCGGTGGGGGAAAACGTGCAGGAAAAGTAGGAGCACGGGTGGAGATCTCCGTTGACGTCCTTTTGCATAAGGACAGTGCCTGCCCCAGTAAGGGAAGCATCGGTCATGACAGTGAAGGGGTGCTGTGGGTCCGGCATAGAGAGGACAGGTAGGGAGAGGAATTTCGCTTTGAGGGTATCAAAGGAGCGTTGTTGATCGTCCTTCCATTCCCAGGTGGCTGATTTCCGGGTAAGGGCAATGAGGGGGGCGGCTATAGCGGAGAAGTCGGCAATAAATTTTCGATAAAAATTGCAAAAGCCAATAAAAGATCTGACACCTTTAACAGAGGTAGGGGGAACCCAACTCTTGATGGCAGAGAGTTTAGTCAGGTCCATACGGATTTCACCTTCAGCAATGATCATCCCTTCTAAGAAAGTCAACAGATTTCTGAGAGAAGGAGCACTTCTCAAGTTTCAGATGGAGACGAAGTTTGGCCATTCATTCCAAAACACGGTGGGTTTGTTCATCATGGAGGTGTTGGTCGTCTTTGGTGTGGATGAGGAGGTCGTCCATATAAATGATTAGCCATCCCTCAGCCATCATGTTGCCAAAGTAATGGTCCATAAACGCCTGAAAGGTGGGGGGACCATTACACATTCCAAAGAACATAATGAGGGGTTCATAGAGACCGAATGGGGTGATGAATGCGGCCTTCCATTGGTCACCATCTTTGATGCGAATATTGTTGAATCCCCAGTGGATGTCCATCTTCATCAGCAAACTGACCTTTCCCTGTAGTTAAGGCTCCAGACACTATAGGGTGGCCCAGAAGTTGCCAGAACTGTGACAGACTGGGAAACACTGTGGTGATCTGAAAGAAGCTGGGAATACTGGAAAAATGTTGTAGGACATGATGCAAACTTTTAAAACTTGACCAAATATATCAAACCTGACCAAACATGCAAATCAAGCCAAACAAACTAAACCTAATCAAGTATACCAAACCTAACCAAACAAACTAAACTTGACCAAACAAAACAAAACTGACCAAACAAACTAAACCTAGTCAAACCAACTAAACCTGACCAAACCTGACCAAACAAACCAAATATGACCAAACAAATGAAACTTGGCCAAACCAAATGAACCTAACCAAACAAACCAAATCTGACCAAACTGATCAAACATGACCAAACAAACCAAATCTGACTAAACCAACTAAACCTAGTCAATAAATCAAACCTGGCCAAACAAACCAAACAAATCATATCTGACCAAATAAACCAAACCTGACCAAACAAATCAAACTGGACTAAACAAACCAAACTTGACCAAACAAACTAAACCAAACCAAACTAAACTGGACCAAACAAACCAAACTAGACTAAACAAATCATACCAAACTAAACCTGACCAAAACTGTTACAAATGCTATTTTCCTGCCCTCAGACATCCACTCTTTTTCGGACTCTAAGTCCAACTATGTTGTTCCCCTCTCTAGCACACTCTTTGATCCAGAACAATCACTGTTCTAGGACAAGGTACACACCTCATGCAAAGGCTGTCCAAAGGACTGGATCCTATTGGCTGCCACATTTATGCTTCTTATTTTAATCTCCGACATGATCTGAAATCTGCCACACCTCATGTAACCATTTCATTTCCACTTTATGCTTCTCTTCCATTCTGCCACACACCGCATGCTTGACGCATGTATCAAAGGCTGTGGTATTCTCTCATATTCCATGACGTTCCAGCCAATGGCAGAACTCCCTCTTATCTCTTTACCTACAACATACTGGTTACATAATCATAGGATGTACAGTATATAAGTCCATGAATATAGACCAAGGAACTCTAACAAAGTTCACTTGGAGTTCTACGCTAGATACTGCAAAGGTCTAGACAAGGATATCTCGAGCTCCCTGTTCCCCAGATCGCCACCCTGTTACGCGGGTGCGGAACAAAGACTTCACTCGAGATCCTTCGTACTCGTGGTGTTGTCGATGACCAGGAGCAGAGTATATGGCTATCGCTCGTAAGAGAGAAGCCCCAGTGAGTAACAAGAGACGGAAGACTGGAAGGGCTTAGCACAGGATGTAAGTCGAGTGACCTTCTTCAGGAGCAAAGACTTTGCAGGCAGAAGTGCATAGAATAAGCTGAAGAGCTATCTACTACAAGTCGACCCTTTATATACTAGGGGGGTTACCATAAAGGGATGACGCATAAAAGGAAATCAACAAGGCGCGTCGCGTCGCATGTATCATAAAAGGAAATCAATGAAGGACGCGTAAAAGGAAACATACACGTAAAAGGAAATGTGGAGTCCCATGTCCAAGAAAGGAATCGGAGTCCCGTATCCAAAAGGAGAAGTGGAGAGCTGCTAAGTAAAAGAGGAAAAGAGATAAAAGGGACTTCCTGGTAGAAACGAGGCAGAAGTCCGGGGGCATCCGTAAACGTGGGAAACGGCGGTGTTCCCGTGCGAAGTCTGAAGGATAACCTAGAAGTCATGATAGAGTGGATCATATTGACCACTATCGATGATCTCCCAAGTAAGGTCTCTATACGCCGTGGACGAAAGGTCAAACCAAGAGTGATCATACGAATGAGTAGGAAAGAAAAACGTATCCATGTCCGTCTCTTCTTCACCGTAGAGCTGTCTCCAGATGATTTCGACGTCGCGTTCCCAAGTATCCTTGAAATCCGTAACATTTTGATGGGCAGCAAGGGCTTCCGTTCTGGCTTCATCGAGTTTAGTGAGACGTTGTTCAGCAGCCGGGACAAAGGTGGTGAGGGAAAGGGGGGGGTAGGAACGGGGTTCATAGCCATACATGAGGGAGAACAGCGATTGGTTGGTGACTGAGTGGATGTTGGAGTTATGAGAGAATTCCACCATAGGAAGAAGAGAAGCCCAGGTGGTGGGTTTCCCGTTGCAAAAGATGCAGAGGTAAGTTTCGAGTTCCTGGTTAACCCGTTCAGTCTCGCCATCAGTCTGAGGATGATAGGCGGTAGAAAGGGTGAGGTCATAATTCAAGAGGCGAGCAAGTTCTTTGGCGAATGCAGAGGTGAATTGAGGACTGCAATCAGAGATAAGTTTGTCGTGGAGGCTGAAACGGGGGAAAACCTGGGAAAAGAAGAGGGAAGCCACCCCTTCAGCAGTGATAGATTTCGAACAAGGGATGTAAATTACCCCCTTTGTAAGACCATGGTTGACCACGACCATAATAGAATCATGGCCGTCTGATGGGGGAAGATCAGTGATGAGATCGACCGAAATTTGTTGGAAGGGGCGAGTCGCTTTGGAGGGAATAGGGGATAGGGGCGGAGTAGTCGGGTGGGTGATGACCTTGTTAGCCTGGCAAGTAGCGCATCCGGCAATAAATTTGCGGGCGAAGGTGGCCATACCGGGCCACCAGTAGTCGCGGTGAAGGAGATGGAGAAGGCGGAAATAGCCGGGGTGGCCGGCCGTGGGGGAGTCGTGAATGGAAGTGACGAGTTCCTTCCGGGCAGAGTCAGGGATGTAGAGGCGTCCTTGGAAAAAGAGAGAGCCTTCATGGAATTCCCAGTCCGTCGGAGAGGCACGGGGAAACAAAGAGCTGCCGTTTTGCAGGGCGAGGAGGGCTTTCTGTACCAGGGGGTCATTGGTGGTGGAGTTAGCGATTTTCTCAGCGAGGTCGGTGTCGATGGTGTTAATAAAGTGTTCCAGGTCGAGGAGCACAACATCCTGGTTGTCCTCAGATGTGTTGACAAAATCTTTCCTGGAGAGAGCGTCGGCAGGACCCATAAAAGATCTGGGGCGGGTGTCGTATAGGATGTCAAAATCCTGCAAAAAGAGCATCCAACGGGCGTGATGGTGGGTAAGTTTGCAGGGTTCCTTGAAGTATGCCAAATTCTTGTGGTCAGTAATGATGGTGACAGGGTGAGGGGTACCGCTGAGGTATTGGCGCCATTCCTCGAGGGCTTTGATGACGGCAAGTAGCTTGCGGTCGTAGATGTCGTAGTTCCGCTCGGTGGGGGAGAACGTGCAGGAGAAATAGGAGCAAGGATGGAGATCGCCGTTGACATCTTTTTGCATAAGGACTGCTCTGGCACCAGTGAGCGATGCGTCGGTCATGACGGTGAACGGGTGTTGGGGATCCAGCATGGAGAGGACCAGTAGAGTTAGAAATTTTTCCTTCAAGGTGCGGAAAGAACGTTGTTGGTCATCATTCCATTCCCAAATGGCGGATTTCTTGGTGAGGGTGATGGGGGGCATGGCGATGGCGGAAAAGTTGGTGATAAATTTCCAGTAAAAGTTGCAAAAACCCAGGAAGGAGTGCACTCCTTTGACAGAGGTGGGGGCAACCCAGGTCTTGATGGCGGATAGTTTGGTGGGGTCCATTCGGATTTCTCCCTCACCAATAATCATTCCTAGAAAATCAACGGATTTCTGGGAAAAAGAGCACTTCTCTAGTTTGAGATGGAGGCGGAGTTCCGCCATTCGGTCCAAAACACGACGGGTCCGTTCATTGTGAAGATCCTGATCGTCCTTGGTGTGGATCAAGAGGTCGTCCATGTAGATGATTAGCCATCCTTCAGCCATCATGTTGCCGAAGTAGTGGTCCATAAAC
>JBBPMU010000698.1:0-15433 GCA_038090475.1 Wakefieldia striispora | reverse complement strand
TGACTCGCTTCTACCGGGAAGTCCCTTTTATTCTCTTTCCACTTATATCTAGCGGCTCTCCGCTTCTCCTTTTGGACTACGGTATTCCGATGCCTTTCTTGGACACGGGACTCTGCATTTATATGGTCATCCTGGAATTAAGATACAAAATGAAAATGTCAGATTCCTTGGAAAACTATACCATAAAATAGAGCTGGTTTCTACGATCATTTTGAGCCCCTAATGATGGAAATTGGCGGTCGGGTTGTGGAGAAATAAATCAAACAAGGTGATCTGGGGGGTGGATGTAAGATCACTTATATGGTCATCCTGGAATTAAGATACAAAATGAAAATCTCAGATTCCTTAGCAAAGTATACCATAAAATAGAGCTGGTTTCTACGATCATTTTGAGCCCCTAATCATGGAAATCGGCGGTCGCATTGTGGAGAAATAAATCAAACAAGGTTGTCTGGGGGGTAGATGTAAGATCGCTATGAAGATTGTTTTTTGGGTCTCAGGGATGTCTCCAATCGATTCAGAGGGTTCATAAACCCCCAGGAAAAATGCTGGTATGCTTCTGGGACACTGTACTGACATGTTGTGATGGGTTTACTGATACTGGAAGGAGGGAAAAGTTGTGCCATTCGCTCAGCTGATTTTATTGGGCTCCAAAAACGTTACCATCGTGTTCGGAGGGTTCAATATGGGTGGGGACAGGCGCATCCTTATTTTTAGCTAGCCTCCCTGAGGCTAGAAAAATCGATCTTTGCTGGAGGGGGAGGAGACAAGGTAAACTCAAAGTGTAAAATATGATCCCAAACTTGTTCTACATAGTTGTAGTATCATATGGGAGGTGGTTCATGCTTGGCAATGATGTGAAACACCTCTCAAGAGACCATATGAAAGTCGCAAAGTTTGAGTGAGGGGGAGTGGTATCAATTCTACCATGATTCTATAATTCAGCTATGTTAGGGTGGGGTTCAGATAGCCAAATATGGTAATGACAAACAAGTACAAATGAAGAAAAGAAGGGATGGAGTGAGAAGAAGAGATAAAAGAGAGGATATGTGAGGATGAGTAAATGAAAGGTGACAGTGGTGGTGGTGTGTGTCCGCAACACGACCACTGTGTTGAGTTGCGGGTTGTGTGGCGTGTGTCCGCAACACGACCACTGTGTTGAGTTGCGGGTTGTGTGGCGTGTGGCCGCAACTTGACCTATGTGTCGAGTTGAGGGTGTGGAAGGGTGGTGTGTTAATCCTATGTCGATTCGAATATGGGTGACATGTATTATGTCATAGTCTATTTTGAACGCTGCAAAGGATGTGGCATATGACGACACGACAGGGATAATTGCACACTGAAAGGGATCGAAACGGGAATGTATGACGTCAGAATGACGTCGGTAGTCTAGAATACATGTTGGTAACACGTGTTCATACAGTATAAATGGAAGAGGGATTGAAGGGTAGGTGGCGTGTTTCTTCTTTCAACTCTCTCACCTATAAGGGGCGGATCAACACGGCGGAATGGACGGGTTCTTCTCACAGTTGAGGCAGCAAGAGGAGATGGCACGGATGTGGTTTGATTCAGACGAGGACGGAGACGGTAGGGGAGACAGGCACATGGAGCGTATACTAATGATAGGGTTGACAGGGGTGGACGACGGGAAGGATGAGGACAGGATGGAGGTGGTTGCGGGTGGGGGAGAAGGAGGTAAGGAGGGAGAGATGGCGATGGAGGGGGTAGTGGTGGGCAGGGTCGGTGGGATGTGTGGAGAGAGGGACGGATGGGATGGGAGGAGGGCATGGAAGGGAAAAGAAAAGGCGAGGGTGGAAGAGGATGGGGCAGGGTGGGAGGAGGAGAGGCGGCGGATGCAGGAACAGATCGAGGTGCTGGAGATGGAGGTGGAGGAGGAGCGGGAAAGGAAGCAGAAGTGGAAGGAGGAAGCAGAGCGGAAGGGTCGGGAGATGGCAGAGATGGAGAAAAAAGAAAAGGGGAAGGGGAAGGGGAAGGGGAAGGGGAAGGGGACAGGGAGGGAGGAAGGTGGGGAGAGGAAGGGACGGGACGAACGGATGCGGAAATGGGGGGCGGCGCTGGCGCTGGACAGGCTGGTGATGGAGAGGCTTCGATGCGACATGTGAGTGTGGAATTGAGCGGGGAGAGCGAAAGGCTGACAGGGGTGGGGGAACAGCTGTCTGGACGTGTTGTGAGTGATACGGCGGTGAATAGGGGCGTACGGGCTGACGATGGGTGGACAGACGAACGCTGGTGCGGATGGGATGCCAGCACGGGTACTGCGCGGTGTGCATGATCCAGAGCTGGCTGACGTTCTACGAACCGAAAGAGGGGGAGACGGCACGGTCTGCAGGGGGTCGAGAATTTCAGTGCAACACATGCAGGTACGTGGCGGGAGGGATACCGACGGATAAGAGAGACAGGAACGTGGGTAACCTGCCGTTTCGACGGGACCATCGAACGGACGCGATGATCGAGGGGGTGGTGAAGGAGCTGGGGGAGACGATGGACGTGGTGGACGCGTGGTTGCGATGGTCGGATGAGTGGGACGTGGACGGGGAGGTTCGTGGGCGATGGGGACTGGAAGGGACGATGAAACGGTGGTACGTACAGAGAGGGAGGTGAGTGAGGAAGGGAGGGGGAGGGGGCAGGCTCAGGCTGACGGGAGCGGTGGTTGACAGGGTCGGGGTGGACAGTTTCGAGCGGTTCGAACGGGACTGGTTGACGGCGAGTCTGGGGAGGCTGGTGACGATGAAGGGGCGGTATAGGGTGGGAGAGGGGGACGATGGAAGGATGGTGTTGGTGGGGTGTGATGAGGATGCAGATGGGGATGTGGGGCATGGGATGATTTCGGTTGGAGAAGGGGGTGGGGTCCTGGGGGCGTCTGGAAGAGTGGGGAGTGGACAACGAGCACGACCACGACCTCGGGTGAGACGTTCACGGGCAGTTGTTGAAGCCGAGAGGGGTGGGGTTGGACGGACGAGGGGTGAGGAAGGACGAAGCGGGGGGAGAGTGTCTGTTGGGCGGGTGGCGACGACGACGACGACGACGACTGTGGAGGTGATAGAGCTGTCATCGTCGTCGTCATTGTCTGAGGCAGGGCTGTCTATGAGCCAAACGATGGCGAGACGTCGTCGACCTACATAAGCCTGTGTGATGCGATAAATGTTAGGTTATGGTTAGATTGTGGTTAGGTTAACTCCAATCTCTGATTTATAAATAGCAACATCTGAGTGGTGTGTATTTAAGAGAAGTCGTCGTGAGCAACCTATGTGAGAAATCTCAGTAAGTTGAAATAACGATCAATGACGCCTGTACACCGCAATCTGACCAAGTCGTCAGATTGCGGTGTACAGGCGTCGATATTCGACCCTAGTTACATGTCGTGCGCGACACAGGCTTGTGATTACCCGCAATGTGACACTATACTCGATGATTTGCGATACGTAGACAAGCTGCGTTCAGACGTTTATTCATGTCACGTGTCGTCGTCACCCATTGTCTGAATGCGGTGGATCTCGCCAACGAGATCAATCGATACCTCTTCTATAAAAAGAAATTATGTCACACGCCCATGTGAGACGTGAGACGAAAGCGTTGTAAGGATGATGATACCATCTTTTTCGCTACGTTCACAGCAATGCCATCAAAAAAAACTTCTTCGTCTCGACAGAAAACCACTCGCAAAGGACCTTCTCGACGCGCGTCCGACGCAGACGTTGACATGGACGATCCGAATCAGGCGACCCAGAACGACGACCAAGAAGCGTCCGGGTTCGAGAACGACATCGACAACTTCTACACTCTCCAATCGAAAGCGCGTGGGGCACTCATCGGGTATGCGAAGGCGGATATCGTTTCTCGCAACCTCGTGTTCGGGACATACAACGATCGCAAACTGAACGCCAGGGCGTCGCTGGATTTGAGGGACTCGTTCGTTTATCACGGGATCCGTCGCTTCGATCATGCGCACGCGATCAACCTCGTCATCGACAAAGAACTGCTCTCAGAGCCTATTTCGACGGACGGAGACAATCATGGTACGACAGGAAGGATTGGAGACGGCCTCCCACAGCTGAAGTTGAAGGGTGACGGCCAGGAGACGGACGTTTGGGACGACCCAAGGAAGAATACTCGCAAGGTCCATGGGCCATCGATCATCGCGGCCGGCGGGAGGCACAGGCAAGAAGCTTTGATGCAGTGGATCGCCGAAAAGGAGAAAGTGTTGAAAACGAAAGAGGCGTCGCGAAAAGAGTTGCAAAAGGCGGCCGAAAGGGGAGAGATCTCGCAGCAAGCCCCAGAACTTGAGGCGGCGCGGAAAGCAGTGGCCTTTTTGCAGGACGAAATCGCGATGGGGGGGAGTTGGATCGTCGCCGTTTACGACATAGGTGAGCATCCTCATTTTTTGTAGACGGCACGTACACGAAACCTGATCGGAACACTTTATTGCCTTGCGTGAAACAGAGAAGGTGGACGCGCAAATAGGGTTACATTTGTCTATGAACGAACGCTTGTACAGCTACGCCGAGACCGCCGAAGAGGGAGTGATTCAAATGTTCAAGATGATGTCCTCGCAGAAGAAGAAGTGGACGGACGTACGCATCGAAAGCGGACTTCGGGCTCAGAGGCCGGGATACAAGATTCGCGTGCTGCTACAGCAAGATTACGTCTGGAAGCTGTTGGACACGATCGTGGGGCAATCGGGCAGTCATTACGCTCACTCGGACATCTTCAAGATCACACGGTTGACGAGCGATCTCATTTCGGAACACGGCGGGGTGAGTACGCTCCATCGAATATCGTATTGTCGTCCTTTTGATCGACCACACGCGCGCATCACCCGACGTCGTAGATGCTTGCCACGATTGCGATGGCGTTGGAGGAGCGTCTGCGTCTGTGCTTCAACGACTATCCGGGCTGGGACACGAATAAAGTGGAGAAGCATTTGGCCGTGCTCGAAGACAGCTCGTCGTCGACCGAAGAGATCGAGGCGGCAAACATGTACCTCAACAAAGAGCTGAAGGCACTGAAGCACGAAGAGGCTCTGTCCACGATCATCAGCGACGACTTGCGGAAGAACATAGACGCGGTGTACCGAAAGACGTTGGGGAAAGGGGAGCTGTGGCAGCAATTTGGAATGGACGGGAGGGAGTGGAAGGCGGCATACGACGAGTATGTGGAGGAGGTCGTCCAGGCGATGCAAACGGCGTTCGAGACGATGGACGAAGAAGGACGGCTGCTCGCCGCGAACGAAGCGTCGGTGAGGGCGTGGAAGTCGTGCGCCTCGAAGGCCCGCCTGGTGTTGAACATCCGGCGCACCGTCGTCGCTCAACCGCTCATGCCATTCATGTCGGCGTCGGTGTGGGGATCGTTGGCTCAGCAAATGAGGCGCGCGCCCAGCGCATTGACGGAGGTGAGCGCTCGAATCGATCGATCGATCGTGATGTTTCGTGTGGTAAAAGACAAGGTACTCACCGGACTCTCTGAAAGGTGTCTGCCTGGTTCAGCCCGTTGGTCCACGACCATAAACTCATAGGTGTCACGTGGAAGATCGGGTCTGCAACGGCCGACATGCTTCGTGCTGTCGCAGCACACCCAGATTTGAAGCGATCCAACGCGGACGCCTGCATTGATATCGTGCGTATCGCAGATGGGTCTGGGTGCACGCTTCGTTGACGTTTTCGATTGACGCGTTGCCAGGTCGCATTCACCCTTCTCTCGAATTTCCCCGGGCTGCTCCGAATGGAAGAGGAGCTCGTCGCCGCAAACATCCCGTCGCGTCCCGACAACGCGAGACAGATCAAGGAGCACATGCTCGCAGGAGGCGAGGCCAAGACGACGCGTCGTGGCAAAGCGGCACAGCGAAACTCAACGTCGGATCCGTCGTCTCTGGCGCAGGACGCCAACAAGCAAGGTGAGACTTGCGTGTTCGCTTCTTCTTCGTCCGTATTCATCTGTATGCTTCAGGCGGTTCATACACACTCACTCTGCCAGTACTTCGCGAGATCGGCAAGGAGGTCGCTCACTTGGACATGTTGTTGAAGGAGGCGATCAAAGATATCACGGACAAGGGCGGTTCCCCAGGACACAAGCCAGTCCCCTGGGGCAAAGGGTGGTCACGGAGGATCGTTCTAAACCCGAACCCGAACGAAGCGCTGTGTCGCACGGTCCCCATCGTCAACGCACACACCGCCGCTTGGGGATCCACCACGGGGAACAGCGAGTCGCGCGTCCGAAAGGAGACGGTGTGCTCGGCGATCGCGGAACATTGCTTCACGACGGAATATCGCCTTCCGATGTTGATGGACATGACGTCCGCTGCCGCGTTTATCCGGGCGAGACTCGAGGTGGCGTTGTCTGTGCGCACGTACGAAAACAAGGGCCGTGCCATCCGAGTCGACGACGACCCTTCTCACACTGTTTGCGTCATACATTGGCCAGATGGCATCGAAGTGGACACGAAGAAAGCCCACACAGCGCGCGAATTCGATCCCGCGGAGGAAAACAAACGCTACATGCGTATATCCACGAGGAAGCAGGACTACAACGCGATAAAGAAGGTCATCGCCGCGGTCTATGCGTGCCACTTTTCCAGGCCGGTCCGGACAGACTCTCTGTCTGTCGTCACGTTCTCTGGTTCTCAAACCGTCCGTCCGGACATCGACGAACGTCTGCGAGAGATTGTCACGGTGCGTCCACGTCCGCGTCCACGTCTGCATTCGCTCACACAGAGCGCACGACCGCTCCAGCTACTCAGCCAGTCTGCGTATCAGCATCGCGAGCAAGCCTTCGCCTCCGACTCCGCCTCTGCCCGCACCTCTCCCGACTACCTCGACGTCAACAACATGACCGCGCAAGACAAGTTTTCCTTCGATTTCAAGACGGGCCAGGGCACTGACGATGCCGACGGCGACGATGACGACGATGCCGCATCCAAGAAGGTCATCGAAAAGCTGAGGTGGACGCGCGTCCTCTTTCCTGCGTCCATGGACAAAGTCCATCGACGCGCTGCGTTGTCGAAGGACGACGACGACGACATGGACGCAGCAGGCGGAGGCGGCGACGACGACGTCGTCGACCATGAGTGCGATGTGGGCATGACCGGTGGTACGTCGTCTTTGAAATCACTCCCTCAAGCCTAACATTGCAATCACGACATCACAGACACCGTCTCTGGAGATGCCTCCGAAGCCGTCGAAACAGAAGATGTCGCCATGGACGCCGAAACCGACCCCAACGATACGACCCTCGCTCGCAGTGTGCTTGTCCCTCCGTTCACGCAAGAGATGCCACGCGACAACACTGATGGCGTCGACGACGACGAAGCCGCCCCTTTCCCCATGCAAGCGACACAAGGTGGCGCGCTTGCATCAGAGATGGAAGATGTGATGGATCCATCTGCTCCTGAAACGTCCACGCCTCCCGCGGACGTTCGAAGTGCCATTGCACATGCATCCAACGACAGTAAGTGTATCCCTTTCCTTCGTTCACACGATGCACCATTCTCACCGACGACACACACGCCATGACAACAGAGGAGTCTCCTCTTTCCTCCCCGCCCGCTTCGCATGCAGCCGTCGAGCCGCCCTCCACGAAAGACAAGAGCACGAAGAAGGCCAAAGATGCCAACGTCCAGAAGAAACGTGCGAAGCCTACCTCTTCAGATAATCCTGCTCAAACCTCACGTACGTCCACTCACGCTGCATTCATTTTCGATCTCGATCCATCGGTCTATTTCTCCTAGCTCCTCGTCGCCCCCCTCAACCTAAGCGCACGAGAATCGACAAACGGACCGTTCCACCTGGGCCGTCCACCTCCACATCCGCTCAGCAATACGAGGACATCGCTATGGACGACTTGAATCGCATCGAAGAAGGTTGCACCATGCCCTAATATTCTTGTCTTCCTTCTTTGTCGTTCTGTACAGCACGTAGCCCCATCAATGTTGTAGCACTTATTGCGTCTGTGAGACGTGATCCTGAAATGTATCATGTGTTTCCTAGTCCACGCTGTCTCGTTTGCGCTGACATACAGACGTTGCCTCTAATGTGAGTACTACTCGACTCACGATGCAAATGATATTTCCACCTAACGTTCACTCAATCGAACGTTTGGATCTGGTTGCGGCCACACCCACCACCGCAACTCGACACATGCGTCTGGTTGCGGCCACACCCACCCACAGCCGCAACTCGACACATGCGTCTGGTTGCGGCCACACACACACACACCCACAGGCAACCATTGGTGAAGTCTTTGCACGCGTTTCTCCATAGATACACAACCGAGTGCAGCGAATGTAGACAATATCGTCAAATTGTGGAATTTCGTACATGCCATGTCGACCAACCTACGCTAACATAACATGCATTTTCGGTAAATTTCGAGTCATATCGTAAAACATACATTCACAGCCTTCAATGTCTGTCTGTCTATCCTATCCCTTTCGTCTCCTCATCCGTGCAGCACATTGTCATTTACCTATGAGTACACTCTATTGACCTCTCTCGACCTCCTTACGCAAAAACCACGCTTCCTTCGATCATTTTGTCCACACAATCACTCCCCATTCTGCATTCTCATCCTCCACTCCGCGACGCCTCTTGACATGTCCATCACCTGTTATCCACTTTGATCCTCTACCTCGTTTTATTCATATCATATATTCCTGGATCAGACAATTTACAGGGGGCTTTATCTCGCTTTAAGCGTCTTGTTGTTCTTCCCTGACTAGTACATACAACATTACAACCTTGTGCAAAGGTCACTAGAGAAGTGTTGTTTTCCTTGATATGTGGGCTTGGTCTGGCTGAAGTATTTGATGCAGTGGAACATGGTACAGTAGCGCTCTCCGTCACATGTCGTTTGAAAAGACAAATAAGATAAGGTGTGTTAAGCTCAGTGCGATTGTACAGATACGCTGAACACATCCTTTGTACCTCTGTAAGTCGCTGTCATCGTTCTGTCTATTTCCCTTTCTCTTATGTCCTTTGTGTGACCCCGTTCATGCTCTCTCTACATTCCCTCGGTGACCATGCTATCCCTACATCGTTCGAATCACTCCGGTAAGTTCATTTCCCTCCTTCATGTCATCCTCCATGCATCCACCCTGGTCCACCTCTCGTTCCTTTGTCTTGGCTCCGATTTTAGTACGTTTTCTCAACTCCGTCAATTCATTCTTTCGCTACGGTTCGCTACGCTCTCCTCGCCTAAACTAACCTAACTCATACCACGTTTTCCTTCTTATCCGACCCTAACTCATTCCTCCCCGACTGTCTCCCTCCCCTCCAAGGTATTTAAGTATAAGTATGTTCTCTCCGCCTGCCCTCTCCCCACATCACCCCCCCTTCCTCTTCCTCACCCGCTCACCACCTTCCTCCGCCACCTTCTCGCCCCCACGATTACATACCCCACGTACACTCCCGCCATGTCCCAGCATTCCATGTGAGCAGTCCTTCCTACTTTCCTTCTCCCTCTCCTTCCGATTCTCTTTTTCCTCCCCCTCCTTCCCCGTCCTCGCAAACTTTTACTAATATATATATCTTATATCTTATGTCTTATCTTATCATACGTCCTCTCCCTCCCACAGCAACTCCAAGCCTGACTCAGACAACCCGGGCCGACACTTTCCTCGTCATCCATCTCATCCCGAGTCTCGCCATCCCGCCACAGCCCCCCACCCCGCTGGCCCTCACACACACGACCTTCTCGACGATCTTGATCCCCTTCTCGACCCTCCTTCCCCCTCCTCAGGCTTGGACGCTCCCTTCAACATCGCTCATGTTCCACTCCATCTTCACGCCGACCACCCCTACCCTCAGGAGGACATAGACGACGCCATCATGCGGTCCACACGCCCTCACCTCCCCTCGCCCGACATAGACCACGAAGCTGCCTTCAGGTCCCTTCCCATACTTCCTCTCCCCCTCTCCACCCTCAAGGCCCTTCATCTCAGGGGGAAACATCAGTCCGCAATCAATCTCCTTCGTTCCCGTCATCGGCTCCGAATCGACGACGAATTCACCCTCTCCATAAACGATCCGAACGTCGTCCCCTCTCTCAGACACCATTACATCGACTTCACCCTCTATCTCGGCGCTCGCATCGGTCTCGACGCTGCCCTCCCTGCCTCCCACGTCCCCATAGACCACACCTGGCATGTCAATCTCACCTTCGCCCGTCTCTTCAAGTCCTGGTCCGACTCCATTCTCTCCCTCCCCTTCTCAACAACCGGCCGCATGCTCTCCATCGGCGACCGCGGTCAGGAAGAAATATGGCTCGCTTTCGTCCCGAATTCCCTCGTAGAAACCCAAAACGCCCAGCCCGACAAGACCGCCCTTCCTGCCCCCTCTTCCGCGCTCACCCCAGACCATGCATACATGGTAGTCATGTTCTTCGCCTACGTCCTCGCCGAGATGCGCTTCCAGGACATCGCTTACACCGTCAAGTATCCACACCCCATCAATTCCACCTCCGTCGCCGCTTCCACCTCAATCCTGTAAGTCTTTTTCTTTTTCTCTTCCTCCACAATCATCATCATCCCTCTCACCCTCTCCTCCTTTCCACTCTCAACAGTGGTAGACTCGACGAGAACCATCGTGCCTTCGAGCTCACCCTCCCTCAACTACGCATTCTGCACACTCAAATCAGAGATCGATGGGACGCTTGGGTACACGACGCCCCTCAAGCCTGGAAGCAAGACTCCTTTCTCACTCAAAATTCCCCCATCGCGCTGACAGTCAGATTCGGTCAAAACCAGCCCGTCTGCCACTCCCATCGCCAAGACCTCCTTCAAGAAGAGGCAAGCTCTTGGGACAGAGACAGGGACTACACACACATTCGCACCGCCGCCTTCTCCATCGCACATCATCTCACGTAAGTCCTCAGCCTCGTCTCACTTTCTTTGAATTCACTTCTTTCTTTCTTTCTTTCTTTTTTTTTTCTTTTCGTTCCTTCAATTTCTTCCCTTTCCTTTCCGACTCACCCATCTGGTAATCCGTATCCGGTATTCCACTGCTCCTCACTAGATTCAGAGAAGTTACGGATTGGGAAAACCTCCCTGGCCCTGCCCTTCAACATTTTCATGGTGTCCTCTACGACCTCCCTGCAGACAATCCTGCTCGCATTCCCGTCGATCTTGCTGCAGACCATCCTCGTGCCCCTCACTTGCGACAACAACAACCACATCCGCACTCTGACTCCGACTCTGACTCGGGTTCAGATGACCAGCAGCCTCCAAATCCTCAGCCTGGCCAACATCCCGATGTGCACCATTATGAAATACCTGTCTATGATGCTGACGGCTTTCGCATCAGACGACGCATACCTACCGTCAATGGCTTTCATGAGTCCGGCGCCCTTGTCGATCTCACAAAGGTTGATGCACTCTTCCCCCCAGCCGATGATGGAAAGAACACATACCATGCATACCCTCTCGCTTTCACCAAATCTTATGGAAACGTTCAGGCAAAAAGGTCCATCATCTCCTTCGAGGAGGCACTCAACGACATCAATGCCATCCTCACCCCCCTCCTCCGAGTCCGCCATGAGGATCCCGATCATTTCCCACCAGACCATGATTCAGATGATTCAGACGGCCAGGATGGCCAGGACCCCGATCATCTCCGTGACCTGCGACAAGCCTTCCCTGCCGTCTACATCATATTCTGTCAGATGTACAACGCCATCGCCCATCGCGTCCGAGAACAAGCCCGCTTCCATTACGTCCAGGTCGGCTTGATCACTGCCATGCTCGCCGGTACCTTGGTCAACACCCTCGCTGGCAAACGTCGTTTCCAGAGAAGAAAGACACACTGCGACAACAGTCTCCCTCACCAAACGTACGCCCAGACCGTCTTTGGCGATGCTCAACCTCAAGCCCTCCGACTCGAGCAAACCTTCGTCGTCGACGTCTATCGACTTCACCCCATACATAGAAACGGAAGGTCCGTCCTCGTCCCCTTCCCTTTCTCCCCTCAGGCTCCCCCTTTCTCTCCTTATCGTAAACCTGAATCTCACCCCTTGTGCTCTCATACATGCGCCCTGCCTCTCATCCTCATCCTCCACTGGCATCATGATGCCCCCAGGACGATTTACCATGAAGTCATAGCGAAGATATGCAAGCAAGCCATCCATCCGAGGACCCTCGACCCCATATTGAATTCGGTCAAGATCTTCAAGCCAGAGGTCAGTCCATCCTTTCCCCAGCATCATCGCATGGCCTCGAACTTGAATATTAATGTCCGTCTCCACAACCTCTTAGGTAATACCCAACTTGCTCAACTGGACGACCTATCCCCTCACCTCCCTCATCGAGCTTGCATGCGACCATGCCAAGTCCTCCGGTGGTGGCATACGTCTCCAACACCCCGTCGATCCGTATCACGTCGAGTTCATGTCCATGCTCGAGCGTTCACTCAACTATGCTCACACCGGCGCTGGAAAAGTCTTGTGTCACAAGTTGATGCAACCACACTACCTCTCTCTCGGATTGCTTCACGACGGCTTTCCGTGTCTCAATCAGAAGGTCGTTCCCTTTGCGCAGCTCTCCGCCAGGAAGCTTCACATCGAGACCAAGTTCTGGGCACGAAGCAAGTCCGACCATCGTCCCCTCATGGGCTCCAAAAGAGTCCAGGAGCTCACCTATGGAAAGGCCTACGCGCAGGTGAGACCTGTTCGTTGTCATGTTCCTTTTACCCGCGCACTTTCCCCTGTCTATCACGACCAACTTCATCTCGCTGATCTCGCTCCTTCCTATTCCTATTCAGCAATCCGAGGCTCGTTTCATAATCACCGACACCATAGACAACCCCCCTCCGTCCACTCTCGTCCCACGCACCATTCCATCCACAATGTCATCCTTCGATGATGATATCTCCGACGTCTCCAAAGCCATCATCGATCGCGTCTTCTCCGTCGCCGTGAACGTCTACATCGACGACGTCAAGCACCTTGTCTCCACGGCCGTCTCTTCAGAGATCGTTGCCCTCGCCGCCACCGGAAACAGACAGGACAAGGACACCGCCATGACCAGGAAGATCCAACTTAATACATGGCTCAAGTCCAAACACCCCCTCTCCTACGAAGACAACTTCCATAACCTCCTCGCCGCAATCAACCCCCAGCGTCTCGAACACAGCGCCATCCCTTTCCAATTGAACGCCCCCAGCGGTGGCAGCCGCCCCCTCTCTTTCTTCGTCCAGAGGATTCTCGACGGCGCTGACAAACCACGCGCCCCGCCATTCATTCAGGAAGGCATGTTCCACCCCATCATGGCCGCCGCGCTCGACCGTCTCAAGACCATCGCCGCCACCATCCCTTCCGCCCGTCTCCTTGCCGCCACCGTCGACGCCGATCCACTCTCTGCTGCCGCCAACGATCCTTTGAATGCCTCTCTCTCCCGCGTCATAGCCAAAATCCACATCAACCACGTCCCTTGGACCTCCGATCCCGGTCCCGAACACGAGCCTCGTCGTGGCAGACCCTCCACCAAGATCGTCCACACCACCTGGCTCCCTCTCGGCGCTGCAGAGCCCGTCAACCGCACCACCACAGGCCTGCGCGGCACCACCCTCTACCGTGTCACGCTGAACCCCGCACAGACGCGCCAGACCGAACTCGTCCTCTCTTCCACACAGATCGCTCTCAACGACAGCAGGACCTCTTGGTCCGCATGCACCTACCGCCTCAAAGACTTCCACAAGGTCTTGCACAAACGCACCCTTCCCGCCGAATGGAAGCTCTCCTACGCCTCCCACGGCTCCCAGTTCTGCCTCACCGTCTATGAATGGATCAGAGCCAACTACGATCCGATGGCCAACCCTCTGCACGCCCTCGCCACCTTCATCTCCCTCGTCTTCGCCGGGCTCACTCCCCACGTCTACGCCCCAAAGACCCTCGACACCTCCCCGTCCTGGAACATGCTCGAACTCGCAGACTATTACGCCAACATGGACTGGACGGAACGCCCCGAAAAGAGAGGCTCTACTGAGAAGGCTCCCTTCATAACCATGGTCTCCGCTTTCATCATCGCCGTTCTCGACGAGCGTTCCCCCGCGCACGCCCTCATCGGCACCCCCTCCAAGGACGCGAAGAGCTTCTTGGAGAAGCATGGTGAGTTGTCCTTGCAACCCTCGTCCGATCGTGAGTCTGAACGCTCTTCGTCCACCTGCGTCTAGCTGCCAAGGGCATCAGTCTCACCAACACCCTCCTCCGATTCAGACTCGCCGAACCCGTCAGCAAGCGATCTGGAAGAGGTCCCAGGTGGAATGAAGACACCAAGCCTGTCTCCCTCGACGTCATCAGTTCCATCTGGGCGTGCGTCAAGGGCCACTTGACCTCAAACAAGGACTACGGGTCGTATGATGCCGTCGTCGAACTCGCCGGCGAACACACCGCAAAAATCCTTTTGAATAATGAGTGGGTCTGCACTCGCGGTCACGTCGCCCCCAGTCCTTCTGGTGTGGGGTGGTCCACTATCAAACGCCATCTCGAAGATGATCCCTCACCCAACGAGACTTTCGATGACGATCTCGTCGTCCTTCCTCCCAATGGGAGTGCTGGTCCGTCTACTAGTCGCCGACGTCTGTGTTAGCGACGACACTGTTGTCTGTAGTATAAGTATCTATGCATGTATATGATGTGACATTCAACTGTTTCTGAGGCCTACTTTACGGGAAACGAACACACCTGTCGAGTCGAGATGATATACAAACGTTGCCTCCGAGCTTCAAATAAACATATAACCATGTCCCAATGACATATATGTCATATTGCACTGCGACCACCAATCACACCCGCAACTAGGACCTATGTGTCAAGTTGCGGTCACACCCTGCCACACCCGCAATTAGACCTATGTGTCAAGTTGCAGCCACACCCTGCCACACCCGCAACTAGACCACCGTGTCAATTTATATGGTCATCCTGGAATTAAGATACAAAATGAAAATCTCAGATTCCTTGGAAAACTATACCATAAAATAGAGCTGGTTTCTACGATCATTTTGAGCCCCTAATCATGGAAATCGGCGGTCGCGTTGTGGAGAAATAAATCAAACAAGGTCATCTGGGGGGTGGATGTAAGATCACTATGAAGATGATGTTTCTAGGTCTCAGGGATGTCTCCAATCAATTCAGAGGGTTCATAATCCCCCAGGAAAAATGCTGGTATGCTTCTGGGACACTGTCCTGACATGCTGTGGTGGGTTTACTGATACTGGAAGGAGGGAAAAGTTGTGCCATTCGCTCAGCTGATTTTATTGGGCTCCAAAAACGTTACCATCGTGTTCGGGGGGTTCCATATGGGTGGGGACAGGTGCATCCTTATTTTTAGCTAGCCTTCCCGAGGCTAGAAAAATCGACCTTTGTTGGAGGGGGAGGAGGCAAGGTAAACTCAAAGTGTAAAATATGATCTCAAACTTGTTCTACATTATTG
>JBBPMU010000697.1:0-15440 GCA_038090475.1 Wakefieldia striispora | reverse complement strand
GGTGTGGCAGATCTTTAGATCATGCCGGAAATGAAAATAAGAAGCATAAATGTGGCAGCCAATAGGATCTAGTCCTTTGGACAGCCTTGACATGAGGTGCGTACCTTGTCCTAGAACAGTAACTGCTCTGGATCAAAGAGTGCGGTAGAGAAAGGGACAACATAGTTGGACTTAGAGTCCGGAAAAGAATGGAGTTCTGAGGGTAGGAAAATAGCGTTTGTAACAAAAACTGCAAGGGATGCACTACTTAGCGGTGACATGGATTCCGAATAACTAGTCTATAATGCTAACTTAGGCTTGACCTTCTTGGCCTCAGATGCTTCTATGTGCTTCATGTACATATACTTCTTCACATATCACATGATCTTGAGTTGGCAAAATGTTTAATGTTGTCATTCGGAGTTTCAACTTCAAGTAAACTGGCACACACCACTCGTATACCACCTGCTTTGAGTGCTCTCCATGTCAGATTCATGTGAACACAGCAGCATGTCCAAAAATCAGTATCCCGGCATCGTTTGCATACATGGAAGGTATGGATTGGGCAAGTTACTCGGGTCTGGGACCTTTGGTGAGCCACACATCCTGATCCTAGCCTTTTGGTCTGCTTAATTCTGTAGGAAATGTCTACTTGGGATGGGACATCAAAATGGGACAGGATGTTGCACTTAAGCTTGAACCTACTCAAACATGACACTCTCAGCTCTGTAATGAGCATACTGTTTACAAGGCCCTTTCTGGCATGCCAGGTATCCCTTCCATATACTGGTATGGCACACAGGCCTCTTACAATGTGATGGTTCTCGATCACCTTGATCTTTCATTGGAGGAGGCAATATCCAAACTCCATAACAACAACTTGGTGTTCTCATTAGCCAATCAGATGGTATGTTCTCTGTTCCTTTATAGCCTCCAGTGTGTAACTCATATCTCTGGGCGCACTTTTCCCACAGCTTTTATGTCTTGAATCATTGCATGAACGAAGTTACATCCATCAAGATGTTAAGCCATCAAATTTCATGATGGGCATGGGCGAGCAAAGTAGTCAGGTCTTTCTTATCGACTTTGGCTTGGCTCAGCTCTTTCGCAATCCCTCTACTCATCTGTGTTACGAACACTACACTTTATCTTGAACTTTTTACCTTAACTGACAATCTTCGCTATGCTCAGTCCTTGAAGATGAGCACCAACATGTAATTCACAATCATGTGACCAGTCACATGATCCTTTTCTGGTATGCTCCTATGTCAGTATAAACTTCCTTCAGTCATGTGATCTGACACATGTGACCAAACTGGCACTTGCTGATTGGCCAATATGTTATCTTCTGCTCTTCTTATGCCATTGGCCTGGCAACCTCCTTATCTTCTTTTCCCATTGACTCATAGACAATGACATACGATATGCCCCCTTCGGACTTCTATTCCCTTTTACAATTTACTAGACTGACACCTTATCGTCAGATACTATACAAGGTATTCCTACTTTAGGGTAGATGGTCTGTGTGCACTTAGTCGCCAGACACTATTTAAGTAGCTAGTTTGCGACTGGTGTTTCCTCAGTCTTATCTACTTGATCATACTTCCAAGGGTGTGATTTAAGGATAGCTCCTCGACTACTTGGAACCCCCTCTACCACCATTTCCTTCAATCCCTATCTCGACATCCTCGTTGCTTGTTTCGTGTCAGGCACTCCCCTAGAGCCCTCCTCCTTGAGTTTTCTATCCTCTTCTTGTTGTTTGAGTGACGCTGCACATCAGTCTGCACATTCTGCTAGTGTCTGGGCTCAAGACTGTAGGCACCATCACGTTTGCATTGACCAGTAGCCATCTAGGATGCACACAATCACGCCGCGATGACCTTGAATCTCTTGTGTATAGTATTCTTTATTTGTATCATGGTCGCCTACCTTGGCAAGACGACCTCATGGGAAGTTCTGTTCTCAAGAGGAAACTCGCCTCTGCCAAAAGTATTTGTCAAGGTCTACCTACACACTTTGTCACCTTTGTGCAGTATATTCATTCACTCACTTTTGACGAGAAGCTGCAGTATGACTATCTCCATACTCTCCTCAAGCAATGTTCGGGTGACTTGGCTTATGCTTCTGTTCAACTTGTTACTAAACAGCCATTGCTCAACAAACATTACTGACTATCACTGAATGACTGAGTGTGAGTTGAACCTCTCTTCTCTTTGTCCTGAGCTGATGACAAGAAATAAGCAGTTTATGTTCGTCCAGATGAGCGAACGTTTGGAGGGTTGTACTTAGGATTCTGTTCACTTGACGTTGAACTGTTGGTGATGCTGATGCTGGTATTATGGGCCTCTTATTTTTTGGTATGTTGTAACTTGTACAACAACATTTGTATTGTTTTTCTCGCTGCTCTGTGTGCTGCAGCTTATAGCAGACAGCATCTATTTTATTTTATTTTATTTTGTTTTCTCTTTGGTGCTTTGCAAATGAGTATCATAGGGGGTGACTTGTGCTGGCTTAGCTCTCAAGCTGTGGTAGCCACAAAATTAGCTGAGACTTGGCTATCCCTGCCAAGCCGTGGTGACAGCTTAGTGCAGCTCAGCTCTGGCTAGCTCTGGCTTGCTAAGCCCTGCAACACTAGATGGTGGTGAGGGCTTTGAAAACCAAGGGGTCAGTGGTGGATGACTGAGCAATGCAATTAGCAAGGTCGACATCAATGGTGTTGATAAAGTGGTCAGCAGAGATGAGGACAATGTCCTGATTATCTTTGGAGGTGTTGACAAAGTCTTTTCAAGAGAGGGCATCAGCCAGTCCCATAAAAGAGCCCAGGTGGGTGTCATATTGGATGTCAAAGTCTTGGAGGAAGAGTATCCAATGGGTGTGTCACTGAGTGAGTTTCTGTGGTTTCTTGAAGTAGGTGAGGTTCTTGTAGTCAGTGATTACTGTAACTGGGTGGGGGGTTCCACTGAGATATTGTTGCCATTCCTCCAAGGCCTTGATGACTGCAAGGAGTTCCTGGTCATAAATGTCATAGTTTCTCTCCATTGGAGAGAAGGTTGTTGAGTAGTAGGAACAGGGATGGAGGTCACCATTGATGTCTTTCTGCACTAGGACAGCCCCTGCCCCAGTGAGGGAGGTGTCTGTCATAAATGTGAAGGATTTCTGGGGGTTGGGCATGCTAAGGATGGGGAGTATGAGGAACACATGTTTGAGGGTATCAAAAGTCTTCTGTTGGTCCTCCTTCCATTCCCAGATGGAGGATTTCTTGGTGAGCATGATAAGTGGGGTAGTGATGGTAGTGAAGTGGGTGATAAATTTCCTGTAAAAATTGCAGAACCCAAGGAAGGATTGGACTTCCTTTATGGAGGTAGGGGGGACCCAAGACTTGATTGCTGAAAGCTTGGTGGGGTCCATCTGAATCTCACCCTCAGCAATGATCATGCCAAGGAAGTCAATCAATCATTACAAAAATGAACATTTTTCCAATTTTAGGTGGAGCTTGAGTTCTGCCATTCATTCAAGAAGTTGTAGAGTTCATTTGTTGTGGAGTTGTTGGTCATCCTTTGTGTGTGAACCATGAGGTCATCCATGTAGATAATGAGCCATCCTTTGGCCATCATGTTGCTGAAATAGTCATGAATGCCTGGAAGGTGGGGGGTCTGTTGCACATCCTGATGTTATGATTCTCATACTTTTATCGAACCTTTTACTTAACAAACCACTTCGCTATGCTCAGCTCTTGAAAGCGAGCACCAACATGTATTTCGAAAGTCACGTGATGTTCCCCTTTTGGTATGCTCCTATGTCAGTATAAACTTCCTTCTGTCACGTGATCTGACACACGTGACCACCCTTGTTATGGATTTCGAAGATACTTGGGAACGGGACGTCGAAATCATTTGGAGACAGCTCTCTGGTGAAGAAGAAATGGACCCGGATACGTTTTTCTTTCCTACTCATTCTTACGATCGCTATTGGTTTGACCTTTCCTCCACGGTGTATAGAGATCTCACTTGGGAGATCATCGACAGCGGTCAATACGACCCTCTGTACCATGACTTCTAGGTTACCTTCAGACTTCGCACGGGAACACCACCGTTTCCCACATTTACGGATGCCCCTGGACTTCTGACTCACTTCTACCGGGAAGTCCCATTTACTCTCTTTCCTCTTTTACAGTACTTAGCGGCTCTCCGCTTCTACTCTTGGACACGGACCTCCGATTCCTTTCCTGGACACAGGATTCTGCATTTCCTTTTACACGTACGTTTCCTTTTACGCGTCCTTTGTTGATTCCCTTTTATGATACACGCGATGCGATGTGTCTTGTTACATTCCTCTTTGGACTATTTGTTCCTATTTGTACCTCGTAGTATAAATACCCGCCGATGTACTAGAATAGCTCTTCAGCTAATTCTACACCTCTTCTGCTCTTACCACCATGTCCCATCTGGCGCAAGCTCGAATGCTGGACATGGTTGTCGTTGTCATGCATGGGGAATGCTTGACAACAAGGCCTCTGGAGTAGCTCCTCAGACATGGTGTGTGACCACCAGCTGAGTATGCCAATCCGTCACCAGTGTTCATTTGATTCATGATCACTGATCGTTTATGTACTCTTACATAGAACCTGTTGATTAGGTACTATGTTTGAATACACACACTTCTGCCTGCAAAGTCTTCGCTCCTGAAGAAGGTCGCTCGACTTACCTCCTGCGCTAAGCCCTTCCAGTTCTTGTCTCTTTGTTGATGCCTTCTCTCTCACGAGTGACAGGCAATACTCTGCTCCTAGTCGTCGCTGACACTACGAGTACGAAAGGATCTCGAGTGAAGTCTTTGTTCCGCACCCACATAACAACCCTGGCACTTGCCAATTGGCCAATAGCTTATCTTCTGCTCTTCTTTCGCTATTGGCTCTTCCTTATCCTCTTATCCTCTTTCCCATTGACACATAGATGATTACTCAGGATACATGATCTTCACATTGTATGATTCCTAATTCTCTTTTATCATTGGACAATACGATATGCACTGCTTGGTCTGTGCACAATACTCAAATGTATTTAAGTAGTCCCTTTGCAACTGGTAACCCCAGTCTTATCTACTTGATTCTACTTCCAAGGGTAGGATTTAAGAATACACTCCATCGTCTACTTGGACCACCTCTACCTTCAACATTCCACATCTCCACGACTTCCAACTTTTGCTCCTCACCACATTCATTGCCGGCTCGCCCTTAGAACCCAGCATGCTCTCCTTTCTTTCTTCTTGTGGTTGTTTGAGTGCTACTTTGTATCACTTAGATAAGACTGCAGAACATGCAGCCACCCCTCATTTTTTAGGACTCTCACATATGAGGACTAGCCAGCGCTTTGGCTATTACCCCTTGGCCCCATGAATCAAAGTATGTTTCGTGTACAACAAGCAATTCTCCATGTGCCCCTACCTAAGAGGACGCTCCTCACTAAAAAAGGTACACCAAGGAACCCCCCTCACTATTAAGGCCCAGAGGTCTGCATAGACGGATCAGTAAGCCCCAAAGGTGTTGGAAGATTCCCACTACTCCTCTTGCTCCTCTTCCCCTTCAATCACCGAAGAACCATTCTGTTCCCCCGTCAACTTCCACCCACCACTGCAAATGTTGGGCACTGCTTCCACCTCCAACCAACCCCCCCTGGCTCCAATCCTGGAGTCAAATGAATCAATATACGCACACGAATTCATCTGCCAACTGGAAGAAAAAGGAGAACATGATGCATATAAAAGGCTAGCCGAACCAGGGAAATGGGACGGCGATAAAAAGAAGTTTCAGACGTGGTGGACCCACCTGAGGGCTTGGGTTGAAGCATCCGAATTCCACGATGACTGTACCCTTACCATGGCAGTCTTACTAAGGTTCAAAGGAATCGCTGAGCCCTTCACTCAGCAATTAATGGAGAAGTATTTGGGGAAGACTCCCCTTGACTACCCGACCTGGGAAGAATTACAAGACCTTATCAAAGGTTTTTTCCAGATCTCTATGCTGGCCCACCAGGCCTACAAAGAGCTAAGAGAACTAAAACAGGGACAGTCGAGAATAGGAGATTTTCTCCAGAAATTTGATCTGCTCACCAACAAGGCTGAGGTCTCAGACAGTGAAGCAGTTCATCTCCTCAAAGCAGCAGTCTCATACCACATCTACCAGGAAGTCTTGTTGCACTGTGTTATCACACCAACAAAAGAGGGCGCCTACTACAGGCCACTCTATAAGGAATACATGAAGACCGGCCAGGCCTTCGAAAAACTTGCAGAAGAGTGGGGGCAACCCCCTCAGATGCAGACAAGACCCAAGGCAAGTATTCCATCAAGGCCCTGGTACTACCAACCTCCTGGTCTGCCGCCCCCTCCTCCCGCACATGCCTACCCCCCCTGCTACTCCCAATATGGCACCCAGCCTGGCAGAGGTGCACCAATGGCTGTCGATCAGACAGCAACTACTGCAAATGCAAGGCCAGCTGCCAGCCAACCTCACCCACTCCCAATGCCTCCACCACAGGGGCAATTCACCTGTTACAACTGTGGTAAGCCTGGTCATTTGGCCAGAAATTGTCTTGCGCCTCGACAGCCACAACAACAACAAGTCCACTCCAACCACTGGGGTGGATACCAAGGCCCCTGGTCACAGGGTTACACGACCAATTTCCCACAGCTGCCCCAAGCGCTGCCCCCACCACCTGCCAGCTATGCTGTGCACAATGCTTTGTTTGTTACAGACGAAGCTGAAGTATACTGGAGGGATCACATCCAGGCAGAAATGGATGCGAAGGCTGCTGAGGCAGAAAAAGGACAAGGGTCAGGGTAAATGAGGGTACCCCTGCCCCCATTTGTAATCAAACTTCTTTTGCTGAACACTTCTTTTTTTCATTACTCAATGTAGAAGGGACTGACAGTTTCTCATACAATAGTCCTCACCCTACAGACGATTTTTCTTTTTACAATATGATGAAACTTGTATCAAGCTCTTCCTCCACTTCTGGAATGGTGTCCCAACCAGGCATGGCAGCAGAAGTAAAAAATACTGTGCTTAATTCTGTTCTTACTGATAAAAACAATTTTTCAATTTCCACCCCTACATTACGTTTTGTCTCCCCTTCCCTATCTAACCCTCAGACTTTCATTCGCTCCACTCTTAATCATTCAGGACATCTTTCTCCCCTTACTAATATTCATTTCAGGAAACTTCAAGGATGGTATACAGTGTTCTGCAGGTCGTTGATCGACTCAGGTGCCATGAACACCTTCATAGACAAAAAGTTCTGTGATGCTAACAGAATCATAGGAACCAGATTACCTGCACCCATAGGGGTTTCAAATGCAGATGGAAGCAATTCTTCAATCAGTACTATCACGCACAAAGTGCAAGTATTTCTTGAAATAAACGGACACTCAGAATTTGTGGACACATACATGACTAACTTGGGAACACACCCCATGTTCATAGGATATGATTGGCTCAACTGCCATAACCCCGAAATCAATTGGATTACCGGCGACATTAGATTCAGCTGATGCACGACGTACTGTCAACAGATGTCAAGAATGCGTTTACCACCCACATTCTTCAGCAGGGTGATGACCAAGAAAGAAGAAGAAGAGTACATCAAAAGTATGGTACCAAAAACTTACCACGAATTTCTAGATGTATTCTCTGAAAAAGAATTGGAAAGGATGCCTACACACAAACCATGGGATCACACTATCAAATTAAAAGAAGACTTCATCCCAAAGAAAGGATGTGTGATTCCTCTGTCACAAACAGAGATGGAAGAAGTAGCTAACTTCCTACAGAAAGAATTGAAGAAGGGGTACATTCGACCCTCAAAATCCCCTCAAACAGCTCCCGTGTTCTTCATACCCAAAAAAGATGGTAAAAAACATTTAGTCATGGACTATTGATACCTTAATGAAGGAACAATAAAAAACACTTACCCACTTCCATTAATCCCCTCCCTCATAGACAGACTCCAAGGAGTGGATTTATTACCACCATGGATCTTCGGTGGGGATACAATAACGTTCGAATAAAAGAAGGTGACAAATGGAAAGCAGCATTCATAACCCTGATGGGAGCCTATGAACCCTTGGTAATGTACTTTGGAAAAACAAACTCACCATCTACATTTCAGAACATAATGAACGATATTTTCAATGATATGTATGCTGTCATCATCATCTTCATTGATGACTGTATGGTCTTCACTAGTGGAAAGACCCAAAAGGAACATGAAGAAATCGTGAAAGAGGTACTCAAATGGCTTCAAGAAAACGATTTATACATTAAGCCTGAAAAATGCCATTTTGCACAAAAGAAAGTAGACTTCCTTGGGATGATCATATCCCAAGAAGGGGTAGAGATGCAAGCATCAAAAATAGCAGGAGTACTGGATTGGCCAACACCAACCAAGCTCAAACAAGTACAAGGCTTCTTAGGCCTTTTTTATGACAAAGAACTATTAGCTGTTATCAGAGCACTGCAAGACTGGCGACATTACCTGGTCAGCAGAGAAGCATTCGAAATATGGATGGACCATAAAAACTTGGAATACTGGAAGAAGCTGCAAATGCTATCACCGCAACAAGCCAGATGGCATGCCTTACTACAAGAATTCAACTACATCATGTGCTACAAACCAGGCACTCAAAATGGACGAGCAGACACGCTCTCCCAAAGACCTGACCATGGGGATGCAGTTGAAAAACACAATGAAAACGTTGTAGTCCTTCCAGAAACAAACAAAGTGGTGAACTCTCATGAAACCATGCTCACATCTCCATTTTTTGAAAAAATACAATGAGCTACTGAACGGTTAACAGAATCAGAAGTCCCATTGGGATTTGTTTTCTGTGAAAATGAGAAGGTATATAAAAACGACAAATTCAAAATATTTATTCCCACATCCTTGTGAACAGACCTACTAACAATGTTCCACAATTCCCCTGTAGCGGGTCACTCAGGAAGGGCCAGGACTGGCCATCTTATCACACAATTCTACACCTGGAACGGCATAACAAAAGATATAGCTGAATATATCGATCACTGCCAGATGTGTGCCCTCACGAAGGGAAAGACAACAGCACCAGCAGGAAAACTATTACCCCTCAAGTCAGCATCCCGACCGTGGGAAGATCTTTCTATTGACTTTGTCACTGGACTTCCAGTGTTGAAGGGGTATGATTCTATTTGCGTTATAGTAGACAGATTTTCCAAAGAAGTTATTTTTATGCCTTGCTTAAAAAAGATTTACTCTTCAGATTTGGCAAAACTTTTTAGGGATGAAGTATGGTGCAATCATGGACTCCCCAAGTCTATCATCTCCGATTGAGGACCACAATCCGTGTCAGAATTCACCAAACATCTTTGCAAAATCCTAGACATAAAACAACAAATATCCATGGTGTATCTGATACGAAGTAGCACTCAAACAAAACAAAAGCAAAGGATCGATGACGCAAAGTCAAAGACCAATCCTTGACGCAAAGTCTGAGGATAGATTGAACGCAAAGTTCAATTGATGAAGACAAGAGAAAAGAAAAAATGAGAAGGAGGGTGTACTAAGTGTTGGGTGAGGTTGTCCAAGTGAGGTGAAGAGTGTATCCTTAAATCCTACCCTTGGAAGTAGAATCAAGTAGATAAGACTGGGGAAACCAGTCGACTATGTACATGGGTTTAAATACTGTTAGCTATCGTCCACGGACCAAGCAGTGTGTATCGTATCATCCAATGAGAAAAAGGATAAGGGAATCGTATGATGCGATGATCGCATATCTTCAAGTAAGCGTCTATGAGTCAAAGGGAAAAGAAGTGCCAGGCCAATGGCAAAAGAAGAGCAGAAGATAAGGTATCGGCCAATTGGCAAATGCTGGAGTGGTCATGTGTGTCAGGTCACGTGACTGAAGGAAGTTTATACTGACATAGGAGCATACCAAAAGGGGAACATCACGTGATCATGTGAATGAGTCATGTGACACAAAATACATGTTGGTGCTCGCCTTCGAGGGCTGAGCATAGCGAAGTGGTTCGTTAAGTAAAAAGTTCGATAAAGAATGATGAAATCATAACAGTATCACCCACAAACCGATGGTCAAACAGAGCATATTAACAGAGAAATGGAACAATATCTCCACACTTACATAGCAAAGAAACAAGAAAATTGGTGTGAATGGCTGAAACTTGCACAATTCCAGCACAACAACTTGCTCAGCTTGGCCACGGGAACCACCCCATTCGTGGTCACAAAGAACTATGCCCCCCATTTAGGATTCAAAGGAACCCACTCAAACTCCTTCATCAAAGATTGTGCAATTTCCCACAAAGAAATAAAAAAGGCACTGAATGACACTAGACAACAGATGATGAAATAAGCGGACAAAAAGTGTTCGGACACACTGACATATGAAGTCGGAAACAAAGTATGGCTTTCCACAGAGCATTTAAAACTCCCATATACAGCAAAAAAGCTCATGCAAAAATGCATCGGACCATATGAAATCACAGCAGTCCTCCCAAACGCAGTCATGCTACGTCTCCCAAAGACATTCACTATTCATCCCACTGTTAATGTCTCACGTGTCAAACCTTACAGAGAAACCTTATTGGGTCAACCTACCAGACACCCTGACACTATCATCATCAACGATGAAGATTATGAAGAACACGAAGTAGACTACATCATCACTTCCTGAATGAAGAATCAGAAACTAGAATACCTCGTCCACTGGAAAGGATGGGAAGAATCGGACCACACATGGGAACCAGTGGACAACTTAAAAAATGCACCTGAGGTGGTAAATGATGCGAAGTGTCACTCAAACAACACGAAGAGGAGAGAAAACTTAATGGATGGGGCTCTAAGGGAGCACCGGCCAGAAAACGGGCAAGAAGAAGGTCGAGATATGGATTGAAGGAAATGTTGTCGAAGGTAGAGTCCCAGTGAGGCGAAGGAGTTATCCTTAAATCACACCCTGGGAAGTATGATCAAGTAGATAAGACTAGGGAATAGTGTCTATGTACATGGGGTTTATATACCCTGGAGAATCGTGCACGGACCATGCTGTGCGAATACTATCATCCAATGATAAAAGAGAAAGAGAATTGTACGATGCGAGGATCACGTATCTTGAGTCATAGCGTCTGAGTCAATGGGAAAGAAGATAAATGATAAGGAGGAGCCAATAGCAAAAGAAGAGCGGAAGATAAGCTATCGGCCAATTGGCAAGTGCCGCAAGTGGTCACGTGTGTCAGATCACGTGACAGAAGGAAGTTTATACTGACATAGGAGCATACCAAAAGGAGAACGTCACGTGATCGTGTGAAAGAGTCACGTGACACGAAATACATGTTGGTGCTCGTCTTTGAGGACTGAGCATAGCGAAGTGGTTTGTTTAAGTAAAAAGTTTGATAAAGAATGATGAAATCATAACAGTAAAAGACTTCCATCAAGCCCACCCCTCCGCCCCCTGAAAACTTCACAGCCTCTCTCCCACCGAATTCCACTCATTATTTTCTGATTATTCGATTGACTTCCACTCATGTTCTTTGCTCACTCGCCTAGACTTTGAAAGCACATAAAAGGTTCTCTCCTCATCAGGATGACTTGGACCTTAGAAGGGGTAATGTTATGATTCTCATACTTTTATCAAACCTTTTACTTAATGAACCACTTCGCTATGCTCAGCTCTTGAAAGTGAGCACCAACATGTATTTCGAAAGTCACATGACCAGTCACGTGACATTCCCCTTTTGATATGCTCCTATGTCAGTATAAACTTCCTTCTGTCATGTGATCTGACACATGTGACCACCCTGACACTTGCCGATTGGCCGATAGCTTATCTTCTGCTCTTCTTTTGCTGTTGGCTCTTCCTTATCCTCTTATCCTCTTTCCCATTGACACATAGATGATTACTCAGGATACGTGATCTTTGCATCGTATGATTCCTAATTCTCTTTTATCATTGGATGATACGATACACACTGCTTGGTCCATGCACGATACTCAAATGTATTTAAGTAGTCCCTTTGCAACTGGTAACCCCAGTCTTATCTACTTGATTCTACTTCCAAGGGTAGGATTTAAGAATACACTCCATCATCTACTTGGACCACCTCTACCTTCAACATTCCACCTCTCCATGACTTCCAACTTTCACTCCTCACCACATTTGTTGCTGGCTCGCCCTTAGAACCTGGTGTGCTCTCCTTTCTTTCTTCTTGTGGTTGTTTGAGTGCTACTTTGTATCACCTGAAGAACATGATGAGTGGTTTGTAGAGGCCAAACAGGGTGTTGAAGGGACAACCCCGGAGGGGAGTCGACCTTCCAAGGTACACTAGGAATGTTCTAGCATTACTCACCAGATGGGGGTTTGCTGTGAGGCAAGGTTGGGGTTCATGTTCAAGAAGGATTAAAACTCCTATTAGATCTCAGCTGCACTAGTGAGTCCAATATACATACAGGAAGTCATGTGACTGTATAGTAATGTATGTAATACTACACTATGGTATACTACAACTTCAACACAGGGTGATGAAGGCAGCCTTCCACTGATCACCATCCTTGATGCAGATGTTGTTGAAACCCCAACAAATATCCATTTTGGTGAAAATATTCAATCCACAAAGTTTGTCCATCAGGTCAGGGATGAGAGGGAGAGGGTAGGTATTTTTGACCATATGTTTGTTAAGATAGTGGTAGTCTTGACAAGGGTGGAGCTTTCTGTCTTTCTTGGTGATGAAAAAAAATGGTGCTGCTCAAGGGGACTTAGATGGGTGGATGGTTCCCTTTTTGAGGTGTTCCTTGATGAAGTCTTGGCAAGCTTTGGTCTCTTCTGGGTTCAAGGAGTAGGGCTTGGCTTTTCAGGGGGTGAACAAATCTTTGAGGTCAATGGCATGGTCGAAATCGTGTGAAGTGGGCAAAAATCTGTCTTCTGGTTCATCAAATACTTTCTTGAATTTGGCAAACTGGGGTGGGAGAGAGACATTAGGTTTCTGGTTTTTAGTGGCCAGAGTATTGGAAATGATGACCTTTCAAATAATTTGGGGAAGGATCCCAGCTTCCTTGAGTTTTTGTTGGAACTGTGTTTTGATGGCTTGCTGCCATGAGTCATAGTTAGCCTTAGACATTTGATCAGGATTCTTGTTGATAAAACAGATCAGGTAAGCTTGGGCTTCTCTTAGAGGGTTGTCATGGTGGGAGACCTTCCTCCCATCAGGGAATTCAATGGTTCGATTTACCCAATTGATCTTTGGGTTGACCTTTACCAACCAGGGCATTCTGAGGATAACATTTTGGGATCCACAGTTGATAACCTTGAGTTCCTGCTGATGTTCTGTGTCAGCATATTGTAAGGTGATGAATACCTTGTGTCATATTTCTCCAGCCTTATTCCTTGTTCCATCCATGTTCTTTGCTCCAATGGGTTCTGCTAGTCAGACAAGAGGTATTCAGTTGTGGATGGCAAAGTCTCAGTTGATGAAAGATCTGGTGGCACCTGAGTCAATGAGGGTGGTTGTTGTGATGATTTCTCCAGTCCTTCCTGTTATGAAACTGACACTTTTATCTAATATTTTCTCACACTTAGCCCTAGAAGGCAAGTGCACACCTGTCTTACTTTCTCTGTCTGCTTTTCAACATCAGTTTCTTCACCTTCATCACATGACCTGATGCACATGACTCTATCACATGACTTGCCATGTGACCCTTTACTATTGGCTGATAACTTATCTCTGGTGGTCATTTTGCTATTGGTCAATATTCTTGCTATCTCCTCATCACAACTTACCATACTTAGTCATTCCTTTTACAGACTTGGTCTGTGCGCATACCCAGACACTATTTAAGTAGAGTAGATTGCAACTGGTACCCTCAGTCTTATCCACTTGATCACCTCTTTTGCTTGGGAGTAATTTAAGGTCTGAACTCCTAGTCTTCACACTAGCCACAAGTACTTCCTCTTTTCTGCTCTCCACCCTCTCTTTCAAAGGTCTTGCCCTTGGGAGTTGTATTCTTCTTTTGGTGTGTTTCTCTGTTTGCTTCAGATCACTTCCTGTGTAAAGCAATATGGGGACATGTATTGCTCTATCGACAGGAGAGGATACAAAAATGAGGGCTATTTGTACAGGTGATCTGGTCCTTGAGGAAGTAGACATTGCTCTACTCCTCACTGTTGAAAATCCTCATCTTCTTCAGCTTCTTGTTTGGGAGTGTCTTGTGGAGCGTCCAAAAACAACTCTAGTAATCAGATTGCTTGATGGGTCTTGAGTCCCTTGCCTTTTGCATAGGTGCTAAGGGGGTCAAGAGGTGCTTCTTTGGCTGTCCTAATCTGCTGCTTCTATGGCAGCTTTTGGTGATTTTGTCCATTGTGGTGGTTTCCCACAAAGCATCCTTGCTTGTGGCATACAAAGCACTTTCTATTCTTGATGTGGTCGGATTGTTCTGCTAGGGATAAAGAGACATAGTCCACATCCATGGCCATGGGATTGCAGATGTGTGGAGCAGATGGAGTAGATCCAATATAGGAAGTTCCTCCTTTCCTAAGTTGTTCAGTGCAGACAATCATATGGTAAAAATGAGAGGCTTTATTGAGCCAGTCATTGGCAGTGGCAGGTTCCTTCTCCACTGCAGTCATCATGGTGGCAAGTCAATGAGAGACTGCTCTCTTAAGAAGATCTTTAAGGACTGACTGATCTGTGATGTTGCTCCAAGAGACTTCAAGTTGGAAGGCACTGTGGAAGGCATCAAAGTCACTGTAGAATGGCTTCCCTTCCATCTGAATGTTGTGCAAGGTCATCCAAGTGATGTCTTGTAGGCCAGGGGGTATAAAGATGGTGTGGAAGTCCTTTTTGATTTCAGTGAGGGTATCCATCCAGGAGGTGACTGGTGTGTTGAGAACCTTGTTGAGCCAGGCTTCTGAGAAGGTGGCACTGCATCCAACGTTCATTTGGTTGAGGAGCATAATAGTTATCTTCTTGTCATTGTACTTGGCCATGTTGATAGCAAAGTAGGCTTTCATTGCTAGCAACCATTGTGAGGCATCTTCACTCTTGCTGGAGAAGGGTTCCAGACAAGCCACCTTCAGTTCATCTTGAGTAGACATGCTGCTGGGGGTGGGAGATGGAGAGTGAGTGATGGGTGTGTTGGGAAGATGGAAGGGTGGATTGGAACTGGAGTGGGGAAAGAGCAAGGGATGTCCTGAGAGGTGAAGGAATAGGGGTAAGAGTGGGGGTAACATTCAGGAGGGGTCCTCATCTTGTTACAATCATGATATGTCTCCTCTATTTTTCCTTATTTTTCCTAATCATTTAAGCCCTCTACAAGCCTAACATCTCTGTTCGCATAATTAGCCCCTATCTCCCTTATACTTGCGACCAGACCTCTAGATCTAGACACAGCCTAGACCCTCAAACCCTTAGCCCAGTCTAGACCCTACTG
>JBBPMU010000696.1:0-15455 GCA_038090475.1 Wakefieldia striispora | reverse complement strand
GCACAGGAGTTTAGTCGAGCAACCTTCTTCAGGAGTGAAGACTTTGCAGGCAGAAATGCGTAGAATAAGCTGAAGAGCTATTCTACTACAGCAGCGGGTATTTATACTACGAGGTACAAACAAAGGAAAATAAATCTATAAGGGAATCAACGAGACACGTCGCATTGCATGTATCGTAAAAGGGAATCAATGAAGGACACGTAAAAGGAAACGTATGCATAAAAGGAAATGCGGGAGTCCATATCCAAGAAAGGGAATCGGAGGTCCATGTACGTAAGGGGAAGCGGAGAGCTGCTGGAGTATAAGAGGAAAAGGAATAAATGGGACTTCCTGGTAGAAGCGAGTCAGAAGTCCAGGGGCATCCGTAAACATGGGAAACAGTGGTGTTCCTGTGCAAAGTCTGAAAGGTATCTTAGAAGTCATGGAACAGAGGGTCGTACTGACCACTGTTGATGATCTCCCAAGTGAGGTCTCTATATGCCATAGAAGAAAGGTCAAACCAGTAGCGGTCATAAGCATGAGTAGGAAGGAAAAACGTATCCATGTCTGTATCGTCTTCACCGGAGAGTTGTCTCCAAATGATTTCGACGTCTTGTTCCCAAGTATCTTCGAAATCCGTAACAATTGCGGCCCTCAATTCACCTCCGCCTTTGCCAAAGAGCTCGCCCACCTCCTAAATTACAACCTCGCCCTTTCCACTGCCTACCATCCCCAGACTGATGGTGAAACTGAATGAGTAAACCAAGAACTTGAAACCTACCTCCAGATCTTCTGCGAAGGAAAACCGACCACTTGGGCATCACTCCTCCCTATGGCTGAATTCTCCCACAACTCCAACGTCCACTCTGTCACCAACCAATCCCCGTTTTCCCTCATGTATGGCTACAAACCCTGCTCTTATCCCTCTCTCTCTTGCACCATGTTCATTTCGGCTGCCGAACAACATCTTACCAAGATTGACGAAGCTAGAACGGAAGCCCTTGCTGCCCACCAAAAGGCGCAAGATGACATGAAATCCTGCATTACCACCAAGTTCACCCCCTGGAAAGTCGGTCAGAAGGTCTGGCTCAATAACAAAAACCTAAAACTCGGCTACCAATCCCAGAAACTATGCCCTTGACAAGAGGGCCCTTTTGAAATCACTCAGGTCATCTCTCCCATCTCCTACCGACTCAAACTCCCACCCACTTGGAAGATACATGACGTCTTCCACGCTTCCATCCCCTCTCTTTATCGGGAAACCGACGAACATGGCCCCTCCTTCTCACACCCGCCACCAGATCTTCTCAGATCAGAAGAAGAATACGAAGTCGAAGCAATTGTGGGACATCGGGGTTCCACATGGAATCCACAGTTCCTTATCAAATGGAAAGGCTATCCATCTTCTGACAACATGTGGGAACCGCCATCCAATTTGGTACATGCCAAGACTCTCCTCAACCTATATAAAGTCTCTTGCCCCAAGGCTTTTCCCTCATTCCGACCCCCTCCCCCATGATTGAGGTCACCTTCTCCCTTGTTGTATTTATCATCATCTCTGCCCTCACACTTTTCTTCTTCTACTACATCTTTGCCATTGCCCTCAAACTTCAATACTCCCGTGATGCCCTCTTCTTCGTCCTCCACGTCACCCCCCACAGAATCTCTGTCAGAATCATTTTGCCCCACGATCATCAGGGAAATTTTAAGAGAATGATAATCAATGATAATTGTAGATAATGGATTATATGGAATTATAATCCATTATATACCCCCCTTTGAGGATTATATAGGATTATAATCTCTTTAAAATTTCCCTGATGATGTCACCACCCCCATACTTCACTACTCCACCAGTGCCACCTACTCTGGCTGGACGGCTGAGGCAGACGGTTGGAACGATTCTTGAGTCATTCCATTCTCGTTCATCTTCTCATTTCACTCTTCCTCCTTCTTCCCCTCCTATGCCAGCAACCCCACCCGTGTCTCCAACGGTGTACTTGGAAATCCCCCTCAACGCCTTACTCTCCACCTTGGACCCTATTCCTATTTTTCTAGATAGACTTCCTCGTTTCCATCGAAACGTCCTCTATGCTGCGATCATCTTGTCACCCCCACTCACGATCCCCCTCACAAACCTTCCCCTATCCTCTCAATCGACAGTCATCCCACTCCTACTCCAGGCATTCCGGAACTCAATACTCTTCTCTGAGATCCAACAGCGGTCTCCTATCCAACTCGGAGAATCTTGGGTGGCAGCCCTCTCCTATTCCATCCAGGGCACTGGAGGGATTATACTCGATGCCCTTGACCACGTTGAGTTCGGAATATTTGTCCCTACCCTTCCATCAAACAATGTCCAACCCCTCCTTCGAACCACCCTCATCAGCCTCTCTCCTATCCAGCAACGGGACTATATCTCTGCTGCAGAGCTCCCTGCATACCACCCTTTGGGATGAACCACTCGTCTCTACCCCTCTGCCAGACCTCTACTACCTGCCCCCGTCCCTACCTACCCCATCCGACCTGATGAGCTGGACACCGCTTCCTTATCCTCTCTTCATGCTGCCCCTCCCCCATATTCTCCCAATAGTCAACCTCTTCCCTGATGACCCACGCCTGGACTGGATGCACCCTATCTGGGATCTACTGGACCTGGACCACATGTTCAGCCATCCACTCCGACTATCAAACTTGACCTTAACGAGGTTAGAGAATTTCTCACCACCTGTTACGGATTTCGAGGATACTTGGGAACACGATGTCGAAATCATCTGGAGACAACTCTCTGGTGAAGACGAGATGGACATGGATACATTTTTCCTTCCTACTCATTCTTATGATCGCTACTGGTTTGACATTTCCTCTATGGCATATAGAGACCTCACTTGGGAGATCATCAATAGTGGTCAATACGACCCACTCTTCTATGACTTCTAGGTATTTCTTCAGACTTCGCATGGGAACACCACCGTTTCCCACATTTATGGATGCCCCCGGACTTCTGACTCACTTCTACCAGGAAGTCCTATTTATATCTTTTCCCTCTTTACTTAGCGGCTCTCTGCTTCTCCTTTTGGACATGGGACTCCGATACCTTTCTTGGACACAGGACTCCACATTTCCTTTTACATGTATGTCTCCTTTTATGTGTTGTCCATTGATTTCCTTTTATGATACATGTGACACAACGCATCTTGTTGATTTCCTTTTACATGTCACCCCTTTATGGTAACCCCCCTAGTATATAAAGGGTCGACTTGTAGTAGATAGCTCTTTAGCTAATTCTATACATTTCTGCCTGCAAAGTCTTCGCTCCTGATGAAGGTTGCTTGACTAAACTCTTGTGCTAAGCCCTTCCAGTCTTCCGTCTCTTGTTTACTCACTGGGGCTTCCCTCTCACGAGCGATAGCCACATACTCTGCTCCTGGTCATCGATGACACCACGAGTATGAAGGATCTTGAGTGAAGTCTTTGTTCTGCACCCACATAACACCACCCTCACTGAGCTCACGGAGCTGGTCACCTCCCCTGAACCCTCCCCAGTCCCAGTCCCCCCTCCCATCCCCCAACAAGTTCCTCGCCACTGTTCTTGCTATCGTTGCAGGTCCACCGGACACCTTCAATCCAGATGCCCCCAATATCGATGCACCCATTGCCTCTGAACATCCCCTGGCCAAGACAACAATTCCCTCACCAGACCCGATGACTTATTGATGATGATGCTCTCCCAGACTTCGACGACGAGCACATCTGAAGATAATGATTTGGTGAATCATTCTTCCAACAGGGGAGCTAATGTTATGGATTTCGAGGATACCTGGGAATGCGACGTCGAAATCATCTGGAGACAACTCTCTGGTGAAGATGATATGGACATGGATATGTTTTTCATTCCTACTCATTCTTATGATCACTATTGGTTTGACGTTTCCTCCATGGCATATAGAGACCTCACTTGGGAGATCATCGATAGTGGTCAATATGACCTGCTATTCCATGACTTCTAAGATATGTATCTTTCAGACTTCACACAGGAACACTGCTGTTTCCCACATTTATGGATGCCCCCAGACTTCTGACTCATTTCTACTGGGAAGTCCCATTTATCTCATTTCCTCTTATACTTAGCAGAACTCCATTTCTCCTTTTGGACACAGGACTCCGATTCCTTTCTTGGACACAGGACTCTGCATTTCCTTTTACGTGTACATTTCCTTTTATGTGTCGTTTGTTGATTCCCTTTTACGATACAAACGATGCGACACGTCTTGTTGATTTCCTTTTACATGTCGTCCCTTTATGGTAACCCCCCCAGTATATAAAGGGTCAACTTGTAGTAGATAGCTCCTCAGCTAATTCTACACATTTCTGCCTGCAAAGTCTTCGCTCCTGAAGAAGGTCACTCAACTTACCTCCTGCGCTAAGCCCTTCCAGTCTTCCATCTCTTGTTACTCACTGGGGCTTCTCTCTCATGAGCGATAGCCATATACTCAGCTCCTAGTCATCGTCGACACTATGAGTACGAAAGGATCTCGAGTGAAGTCTTTGTTCTGCACCTGCATAACAAAACCTATCTCCAAATCTTCTACGAAGGAAAACCGACCACTTGGGCATCACTCCTCCCTATGGCTGAATTCTCCCACAACTCCAATGTCCACTCTGTCACCAACCAATCCCTGTTTTCCCTCATGTACGGTTATGAACCCTGCTCTTACCCCTCTCTCTCTCGCACTACATTTGTGCTGGCTGCTGAGCAACGCCTTACCAAATTCAATGAAGCTAGAACAGAAGCCCTTGCCACCCACCAAAAGGTGCAAGATGACATGAAATCCCGCATCACCACCAAATTCACCCCCTGGAAAGTCAGTCAGAAAGTCTGGCTCAATAACAAGAACCTAAAGCTCGGCTACAAATCCTGGAAACTATCCCCTCGATGAGAAGGCCCCTTCAAAATCACACAGGTCATCTCTCCTGTCTCTTACTGGCTCAAACTTCCTCCTATCTGGAAGATTCACGACATCTTCCACGCCTCTATCCTCTTCCCTTATCGGGAAACCAATGAACACGGCCCTTCCTTCTCATGCCCACCACTGGATCTTCTCAGATCAGAAGAAGAATATGAAGTCGAAGCCATTGTGGGACATCAGGGTTCTGCATGGAATCTGCAGTTCCTTATCAAATGGAAAGGCTATCCATCCTCCAACAATATGTGGGAACCGTCATCCAATTTGGTAAACGCCAAGACTCTCCTCGACCTATATAAAGCCTCTCGCCCAAAGGCTTTCCCCTCATTCCGACCCCCTCCTACATGATTGAAATCACCTTCTCCCTTGTTGTATTCATTGTTTTCTCTGCCCTCACCCTATTCTTTTTCTATTCCATCTTTGCCATTGTCCTCAAACTTCAATACTCCCGCGACGCCCTCTTCTTCGTCCTTCACATCACTCCCAACGGAATCTCTGTTGGACTCGTTTCCTCCCACGACATCACCACCCCTGTACTTCACTACTCCACCGGCACCACCTACTCTGGCTGGACAGCTGAGGTGGACAGTTGGAACGATTCTTGAGTCATTCCATTCCCATTCATCTTCTCATTTCACTATTCCTCCTTCTTCCCCTTTTATGCCAGCAACCCCTCCCACATCCCCTACAGCATACTTGGAAATTCCCCTCGACGCCCTGCTGGCCACTTTGGACCCCATTCCCATTTTTCTAGATAGACTCCCACAATTTCATCAAAACATCCTCTATGCCACGATCATCTCTTCACCCCCACTCATGACCCCACTCGTGAACCTTCCCCTATCCTCACAATCGATGGTCATCCCCCTCCTCCTCCAGGCATTTTGAAAAAAATCTGAAGATGAAATACCACTGATCTCAACAGTTCACTCCTTCCTTGGATTCTGTAACTTTTACAGGAAGTTTATTGCCAATTTCTCTGCAATCGCCACCCCCCTCATTGCCTTAACCAAGAAGACTACAGCATGGGAATGGAAAAACAATCAACAGCGATCCTTCAATGAACTAAAGTCCAAATTCCTTTCCCTTCCAGTCCTTTCTATGCTGGAACCACAGAAACCATTCACCATCATGACTGACGCATTGCTCACCGGAGCAGGAGCCGTCCTTATGCAGAAGGACATCAATGGCGACCTCCATCCATGCTCCTACTTTTCCTGCACCTTCTCCCCCACAGAACGCAACTATGACATCTACGACTGCGAACTTCTTGCAGTTATCAAGGCTCTTGAAGAATGGCGTCAATACTTGAGTGGCACTCCACACCTGGTCACCATCATTACCAACCACAAGAATCTCGCATACTTCAAAGAACCATGCAAACTTACCTGATGACATGCTCGCTGGATGCTCTTCCTCCAAGATTTCGATATCCTGTATGACACTCATCCTGATTCCTATATGGGACCCACTGATGCCCTTTCACAAAAATATTTTGTGGATATGACCGAGGATAACCAGCATGTTACCCTCCTAGATCCCGATCACTTCATTAATGCCATCGACACAGATCTCGCCAACAAGATTGCCAATTCCTCTTCTGATGATCCCATTGTAAAGAAGGCTCTAATTGCTCTCCAAGAAGGATCATCTCTGTTTCCATGTGCCTCACCTACTGACTGGGAATTCCACAACAGATCTCTTTTCTTCCAGGGCGGTCTCTATATTCTTGATGCAGCCCACAAGGAACTGGTAGCATCGATCCACGATTCCCCAGCTGCTGGACACCCAGGCTATTTCCGCTTACTGCACCTCCTTCACCATGACTATTGGTGGCCTGGAATGGCTACCTTTGCCTGCAAATTCATTGCTGGTTGCACTACCTGCCAGGCCAACAAGGTTGTCACTCACCCGACTACACCCCCACTTTCCCCAATTCCATCCAAAGCAACTCACCCCTTTCAACAAATTTCGGTGGACCTTATCACCAATCTTCCCCCGTCATCGGGCCATGATTCTATTATGGTCATGGTCGACCATGGTCTTACTAAGGGGGTAATTTACATCCCTTGCTCGAAATCCATCACTGCTGAGGGAGTTGCTGCCCTATTCTTTTCTCAGGTTTTCCCTCATTTTGGACTACATGACAAACTTATCTCTGATCACGGCCCCCAATTTTTCGCCTCCGCTTTCACTAGAGAGCTTGCTCAGCTCCTGAATTATGATCTCGCCCTCTCCACTGCCTACCATCCTCAGACCGATGGCAAAACTGAACGAGTAAACCAAGAACTCAAAACCTATCTCTGGATCTTCTGTGAAGGAAAACCCACCACTTGGGCATCACTCCTCCCAATGGCCGAATTCTCCCACAACTCGAATGCCCACTCTGTCACCAACCAATCCCCATTTTCTCTCATGTATGGCTATGAACCCTGTGCATATCCCCCGCTTTCCCACACTACCTTCATTCTGGCCACTGAACACCACCTTACCAAATTAGACAAAGCCCAAATGGAAGCCCTTGCTGCCCACCAAAAGGCACAAGATGACATGAAATCCTGCATCACCACCAAATTCACCCCCTGGAAAGTCGGTCAGAAAGTCTGGCTCAACAACAAGAACTTGAAACTTGGTTATCACTCCCGAAAACTCACCCCGTGACAAGAAGGTCCCTTCAAAATCACCCAAGTAATTTCCTCTGTCTCCTATAGACTCAAACTCCCTTCCACTTGGAAGATACATGACGTCTTCCACACTTCCATTCTCTCTCCATACCAGGAGACCGATGAACACAGCCCTAGCTTCTCTTGACCACCACTGGATCTTCTCAGATCAGAAGAAGAATATGAAGTCAAAGCTATCATGGGACATTGGGGTTCCACACGGAATCCGCAGTTCCTTATCAAATGGAAAGGCTATCCTTCCTCCGACAATATGTGGGAACCGCCGTCCAATTTGGTATATGCCAAGACTCTCTTAAACCTATATAAAGCCTCTCATCCCAAGGCTTTTCCCCCATCTTGCCACCCTCCTACATGATTGAATCACCTTCTCCCTCATCGTATTTATTGTATTCTCTGCCCTCACATTTTTCTTTTTCTACTCCATCTTCGCTCTCATCCTCAAACTCCAATACTCTCATGACGCCCTCTTCTTTGTCCTCAATGTCTCTCCCAATGGAATATCGATCGGAATCGTCTCCCCCCCACGACGTCACCACCCCTGTCCTCCATTACTCCACCAGTTCAACCTACTCTGGCTGGACAGCTGAGGCGGACGGTTGGAATGATTCTTGAGTCATTCCACTCTCATTCCCATTCTTGTTTCACCATTTCTCCTTCTTCCCCTTCTATGCCAGTTACTCCTCCAATTTCTCCTTCGGCATACTTGAAAATCCCCCTGGATGCCCTTCTTTCTACATTGGACCCTGTTCCTCTTTTTCTAGATAGACTTCTATGCTTCCATTGAAACACCCTCTATGCCATGATCATCTCATCACCACCACTTGCCATCCTGCTCTCGAACCTTCCCCTATCCTCTCAATCAATGGTCATCCCTCTCCTACTTCAGGCATTCCAAAACTCCCTATTATTATCTGAGATCCAACAACAATCTCCTATCCAACTTGGAGAATCATGGGCAGCAGCCCTCTCCTATTCAATCCAGGGTACTGGAGGGATTATACTCAATGCCCTTGACCATGTTGGGTTTGGAATCTTTATCCCTACCCTTCCCCTCAACAACGTCCAGCCTCTCCTCCATACCACACTCATCAGCCTCTCTCCTCTACAATGATGGGACTATCTCTCAGCCGATGAGCCCCCTTTGAACCACTCTCTGGGATGAACCACTCGCCTCTATCCTGTTGCCAGACCTCTACTACCTGCCCCCATCCCAACCTACCCCATCAGACCTGATGAGCTGGACTCAGCTTCCCTATCTGCTGTTTATGCTGCCCCTCCCCCATATTCTCCCCAGTGTCAACCTCTTCCCCAACGACCCACGCCTGGACTGGATGCGGCCGATCTGGGACCTCCTAGACCCAAATCAAGTGTTTGCTTATCCACTACGCCGACCCTCGATCTTAACAGAGTCAGGGAATTTCTCACTACCCTCGCTGAGCTCACCGAGCCCATCTCCTCCCCCTCCAACTCCCCCACCCCCATCTCAATCCCCCCTCCTGTCCACCGATGAGTTTCTCACCACTGTACTTGCTATCATTGTGGGTCCTCCGGACATCTCCAAGTTGGATGCCCCCATTATAGGTGCACCCACTGCCTCCGAACCTCCCCTGGACATTTCTCTCACAACTGCCCTGTCAATCGAGCCCACTTCCCTCTCTAGACCTGATGATTTATTGATGATGATGCTCTCTCAGACTTCGATGACGAGCGCATCTGATGATAATGATTCAGTGAATCATTCTTCTGACAGGGGATCTAATGTTATGGATTTTGAGGACACCTGGGAATGCGATGTCAAAATCATCTGGAGTCAGCTCCTTGGTGACGACGATACAGACATGGATATGTTTTTCTTTCCTACTCATCATTATGATCGCTGCTGGTTTGACCTTTCTTCTACAGCGTATAGAGACCTTACTTGGGAGATCATTGATGCTGGTCAATACAATCCAGTATTCCATGACTTCTAAGGTATCTTTCAGAATTCGCATGGGAACACCACCATTTCCCACATTTATGAATGCCCCCGATCTTCTGACTCGTTTCATTCAGGAAGTCCCATTTATTCCTTTTCCTTTTATACTTAGTGGAACCCTGCTTCTCCTTTTGGGCATGGGACTCTGATTCCTTTCTCGGACATGGGACTCCGCATTTCCTTATATGTGTACATTTCCTTTTATGCATCGTTCATTGATTCCCTTTTACAATACACACGACACGACGCGTCTTGTTGATTTCCTTTTACACGTTGTCTCTTTATGGTAACCCCTCTAGTATATAAAGGGCTCTCCTGTCATAGTTAGCTCTTCAGCTAATTCTATGCACTTCTGCCTGCAAAGTCTTCACTCCTGAAGAAGGTCGCTCGATAACTCTTGCACTAAGCCCTTCCAGTTTCTCTTCTCTTTGTTGATGCCTTCTCTCTTGCGAGCAACAGGCAATACTCTGCTCCTGGTTGTCGACGACACCACGAGTATGAAAGGATCTCAAGTGAAGTCTTTGTTCTGCACCTGTGTAACACAATCCGAATGTTCCTACGGTGAACGATGTCATGACCAATAGATGAGACCATTACAAGCCCACTTGTGAACCCTCTTTGGATGGTGTTCCATGTCTTGTGATATCCTTCAATGTGACTTCCATCAGAGAGTACGTCCTGTCAGTGGCACTGTAGACAGCCTTTGTGGATGTGTTTGAGCTGCTCCTGATGGACCTATTAAATGCTTCAGCAGCTTCCAAATGTTGTTACTACTTGGCTTACCTTTTCTGACACAGCAGACCAGACAGTTCCTTTCGATAACCATGTATCATAGGCATCTGTTAGTTGTTGCTCCTGTTCTTCTTGGTCCCAGTACTCTGTGCCATGTTCTCCTTCACTGGCATGCCTTTTCAGTATCACATTTGTGATGTCTGACATGACCTCAATGCGATGGGGATTCTTGCTAGGGCATAGCATGGGTATAGGATACCCACATGGGTTGTGGGTATGGGTACCAGGTGGGTATGGGTATGGGTTGGACTTTGAGATACCCATACCCACACCCATACCCACAGTGTGGGTACATACTAGCATATGGTGTTTAAAGATCTGGTCTGGTCTAGTTTTGACTGGTTATGACCAGTCTTTTGAGAAAACTGTATGGCCTGACATCTGAAGTGTGAGTCATGCTTCAATATAAATAGATAATGTAGAACAATTTCCTAGCTACCTTTGGTCAAATATTTACCCTGATCACCCCAGAAACAGCTGAGATATGTGCATTCTAAAATAGCAAGTGATATTGATACATATGTCAAAATCTCTATCTATGTAATCATTTACATTGTGACTGACCATATGGGGAAATGGCAGAGGTATAAGCAATTCTGAGTTGGATGTCAGTATCAGAGGGCATTAGAGCAAAAAGAGTTGTACAAAGTCCAATAAAATATCTAAAATTCTGAAAATATTTAGAGATATAAAGGTAGATCAGGGGTGGGTGGGGGCCACTACCATTGCCAGTTACAAACTGATCATGATTCAGTGGTTGTGATCAGTTGTCTACCCTTCTAGGTTTCTTATGTCTTTAACTGATTTTATCTTATAATAATCTTTCCATAACCAGACCAATCAGAACTGGTCAGAGTTGGTTCAGTTCAGTTCAGTTACAGTTATTTGAGAGTTACACAACTGGACTTTCAAACACTACTGGTATATCAAATATCATATTATTGAACTTTGTAATGCCTTAAATCTGTATTGTCTTTTCTGTATTTGGATAAGATACAATATGATAGTTAGGATTAGTATCAAGATGCATTTTGGAACCAGAATAAATATACAGATTAGGCTTGATACCCTTGGGTAAACCCATGGTGGGTGTGGGTATGGGTACAATTTTTGATACCCATATGAAAACCCATACCCACATCATGGGTATGGGTTTATTGTGGGTATAAAGCAATCGAACCAGGTGATCACTTTGATCTCTAATCACCTAAGTGACTAGGCTTTCTGAAACGAGACAGAATAGTCAAAGGTTGAACCCTAAACCTCAAAGGCGAAGTCTTTGGAATCCAACCGGTATCCTCACAAAGGGAAAAGATAGTAGCGCTGGTTTATCCTGTGGCTGGGAGTGTAGATGGTGAAAGTTTCCCAGTAGCCCCTCAGAAGATCCTAAGGGGGTCCAGCCTAGATGAAAATACCCTGGGTAGTAGATTCGAAATAGCTAAGACTGGGGTTACCAGTCTACAGGGTGTCTACTTAAATACTGTCTGGTGAGTGTGCACAGACCAACAAGATAAAAGAGGAAAATACTAAGTATGGCAAATGCCCTTCAGGTGTAAGACCCGGTAATCCACGTATAGTAATGTCTGTCCAATAGGAACGTATCATGAGTAAAGGAGAATGAGTAAGACGCACTGCTCTCTATGGCACGTGCCTTCCGATATGATCACGATCGGGTAACATCATAAGAGGAAATGACTAAGAGGGAAATCGTCAATATGTCCAAAAGTAGAAAAGGGGTTATTCCCAAAGAGAGTGGCCGCTGGGAATAAGTCTGAAGTCTCGACCGATGGCCTAATTGGCAAGTGCCACAAGGTGGTCATGTGCAACAGATCACATGACGAAGGAAATTATACTGTTGTAGGAGCATACCAGAAGGAAAACATCAGGTGACGTTGAGTCATGTGATCTTCGAAATACATGTAGACAGCGATCTTCAAGGATGGCCATAAGAAAGGGAGTTCTAAGTAAAAAGTTTTGAAAAGTATCAGTAAAAGTGTAGCGTCTTTCAGGAATAAAATACGGTTTCATAACACTTTCGCACAGCAAGGGCGAAAGGGCAGAGGTTACTGTATGGACACTAGGAGAGAGATAACTCACTAGTGTTGATCAAGGTAGATCAAGGAGTAAGCAGAGTGGTCCTTTGTGAGGTGCGAAGTGTGGTAAGACAAACAATGTTCGAATTCTGGTTAGAGAGCTCAGAGGGAGACTCTCTGTCTTATATACTGTACAGGGAGTACGTATATAGTAATTAGTGTTCTGAAGTCCGGTTGCGGACCCAAAAAAGACTGCCAACCGAACCGGACCCACAATGGTTGCAACCAGACCATGGTTGCTGGTCCAACCAATTTTTCAAGATGGTACAGTTCGGTTCAAGCAACTGCAATGAGGCCAGAAAACTGGGTTGAAACCGGTCCCAACCGGTTGAATTTATTGTGATATCGACATACGTAGACTAAAGTGTAACTATCTCATCCGAGTCTTCCTGAGCACCTTGGTCCCATGAGCACATCTCCTCGAATACACTCATCTGAATTTCATCAGTCTCTAAGTTCACAGCAGCCTGATCTTTGATCAACTTGCACCAAGCATGCTTCATAATTTGAAGCTTCTCGAACTGTTCACCACCGAGGCAAGAACGACAGTTGGTGGCAATTTCTGCACCCGCAGAGAAGAGCTGCTCACATGGGACTGAAGTGGCAGGGATTGCACACATGTCCCGAGCAACACGTGCGAGTGTTGGATATGTTTTTTCATGCACAGCCCACCATTCGACAATATCCTTTTCCTTTGAGACATCTGAAGGGAGTTCACCAAGGTATCGGCGTAGTTCTGCTTTCCATCCCCCTCCATCAGTACGGCTGCTTTGCTGGACAAGTATACGGCGGTGGCGATCAAACTCAGATTCTAGAGTTTCAATGGCAGAGGTCAAAGTGGCAAGTGGTGTGGGTGAGTCATGATGACCTTGCCTTGCAGTCTGTTCTTCTTCCCAATATTCTTCCAGTGTGCGCTCGATGATCTTGAGAGCTTCATCATGCCAATCCTTGGCATATGGGTTCCCAGCTTCACGTTCTTGCCATTGCTCCTCGGGGCCTCCCCATGCCATCTTGATGTACGCTAGCTTATAGTATGGGTGCAGAACTGGACAAATCAGCGACAGGAGGTATAGCAGCAATGAAACTCACCAAGCGCGAGTACATAGACCGGTTTTTCGTCGAATTTGTTATAGTACTTACAAATTTTTTCGAGGCCGTTTGCAATTGCATCCTCGTATGCACGAAACTTGCCAGAGCATTGCTTTTGCTCCCACGCAGTCTGTAATTCCTCAAAGGCAGGAATTGTTATGATTCCATCATCCTTCATCGAACTTTTTACCTTCAACGAACCCTTTCACTAGACTCAGTCCTCAAAGACAAGTCCCAACATGTAATTCCTGTCACGTGACTCTTTCACACGATCACGTGACGTTCCTCTTTTGGTATGCTCCTATGTCAGTATAAACTTCTTTCTGTCACGTGATCTGACACACGTGACCCCTTGTGGCACTTGCCGATTGGCCGATAAGTTATCTTCTGCTCTTCTTTTGCCATTGGCCCGGCAACCTCCTTATCTTCTTTTCTCATTGACTCATAGACACTTACTCGAAGATACGCGATCCTCGCATCGTACGATTCTCTTTCTCTTTTATCATTGGACGATATGATATGCACAGCATGGTCCATGCACGGCACTCGCAGCTATATAAACCCCATGTACATTACGAGTATTCCTTAGTTCTATCTACTTGATTCTACTTCCCAGGGTAGGATTTAAGGATTACTCCTCGTCTACTGGGATTACTCTACTTCCAACATACTGCCTCTTCACGACTTTCAGAAATCCCTTCTCGCTGCCTTCCTCGCCGGGAAACCCCTAGAAGCTGGCGCGCTCTCTTTTCTTTCTTCTTGTGGTTTGCTGAGTGCTACTTCGTATCACTTAGATAGAACTACAGAAAGTGGTGTACCGTACGGGTTAGACTCCGTGTCAACCACTCTTCGACTTTGTGTCAAAAAGAACCGAAACGACTTTGCATCGAAAGGTCGTATGAGAACGTCCACCCGCCGCTACCCCGCTCCCCCCGTGCCACGAACAAAAGTACGCTTTGCGTACAACAAACAATTTTCCACCCGACCGTACCTCCGCAGTCGCGCTTCTCTGAAAAAGGTCATACGAGGGACACCCCTCACCATCGCAGCCCAGAGGTCCGCTTAGACGGATCAGTAAGCTGAGGTGTCGGGTCAAACATCCCCGGTATCACCCTCCCCCGCGACATCAAGGTCCTCCTCCCCCTCTATCCAAGAGGAACCAATCCGCTCCCCAATCGACTTCCGCCCGCCTCTGCCAATGTCGGGCCAACAAGCATCCTCCTCCGCTCACCCCCCTTCCCCAACCCCCGAGTCAGACGAGTCCATTTATGCTCGGGAGGTCATCCGCCAACTGGACGAAAGAGGCGAAAAGGACGCCTACAAAAGACTCGCCGAACCAGGCAAATGGGACGGTGACAAAAAGAAGTTCAGGATGTGGTGGACAAAATTACGGGCCTGGGTGGAGGCCTCTGAATTCAAGGACGATAGAGTCCTAACCACGGTGGTTCTACTCCGCTTCGAAGGATCTGCTGAGCCCTTCACTCAGCAACAACTGGAGAAGTACCTGGGGAAGGACCCCGTTTTTTACCCCACCTGGGACGAGCTCCAGGCCACAATCAAGGGGTTTTTCCAGATCGCGATGTTGGCCCACCAGGCCTACAAGGAACTTCGCAAGCTGAAACAAGGCTCATCTAGAATCGCGGACTTCCTCCAGAAGTTCGATGTCCTGGCAGTCGAGTCGGAGATATCGGACAGTGAGGCAGTTCACCTTCTTAAGGCGGCGGTCAACTACCGCATATACCAGGAGGTCTCCCTCCACTCGACCTTGGCGGCCGACACCAAAACGGGGCACTGGTACCCCTCGTTGTCAAGGGAGTACATCAGGGAAATTTTGAAGAGATTATAATCCTATATAATCCTCAAAGGGGGGTATATA
>JBBPMU010000695.1:0-15500 GCA_038090475.1 Wakefieldia striispora | reverse complement strand
AAATATATCTTTGCACACCATATGAGTCAGTTGAGTAAAATGGTCAGGGCCAATGTACCAAAGACATATGTTTGATGATAAAAATATATAGTAAAATTTTTGAGACCACTTTATAGGCAGGATTTTTTTGACATTTTCTGGACAGCTCTGGCCAGTTAGGTACCTTGCTGGAGAAAACTGTCCAGTACTGTCCAGCACTGGCCAGAGGGAGGGATGGTTTTCTGATGCACCTACCACCCTCAAACTGATGGTGAGACAGAACAAGTAAATCAAGAACTCAAGACCTACCTCCACATCTTCTGTGACAGGAAACCCACAACCTGGGCTTCCCTCCTTCCTATGGCCAAATTCGCTCACAACTCAAATGCCCACTCGGTGACTAACCAATCGCCATTCTCTCTCATGTATGGATACAAACCCTGCAGCTACCCACCCCTTTCTAAAACCACCTTCGTCCCCACCACCGATAAATGACTCTCTCATCTTGATGAAGCCTGAAAAGAAGCCCTCGTGGCTCACCAGAAGGCCCAACTCAATATGAAATCTCATATCACTACCAAGTTCGTTCCCTGGAAGGTTGGACAGAAAGTCTGGCTCAAAAATCGGAACCTCAAACTTGGATACCCCTCCCGAAAACTCGCCCCAAGATGGGAAGGCCCTTTCGAAATCACTCAAGTACTTTTCCCCTTATCCTATCACCTCAAACTTCCCCCCACTTGGAAAATCCATGACGTCTTCCACGCTGCTCTTCTTTCCTCATATAAAGAAATGGAAGAACATGGCACGAACTTCTCCTGACTGCCACCAGATCTTCTTGGCACTGAAGAAGAATACGAAGTCAAAGCCATTGTGGGACATTGGGGTTCCACACACCGTCCACAGTTCCTTGTCAAATGGAAAGGCTATCTCTCTTCCAACAACACATGGGAACCTCCTTCCAATTTGGTCCATGTCAAGACCCTCCTTGACATATATAAATCCTCTCGCCCCTCCATTTTTTCCCCATCTCTCTCTCACCCCCCCATATGATCAAACTCACCCTCACCCTCACCATCTTCATCGTCTATTCTGCCATCATCCTCTACATCATTTATTCTATCTTTGAACTTGCTAAGAAAATCCAATACTCCCACAACTCCCTCTTATTCATTCTCCACATCACCCCCCCACAGCATCTCCATCGGATTCGTCTCTCCCCATGATGTCTCAACCCCGGTCCTCAAGTTCTCTTCTGGGAACTCCTACTCTGGCTGGATGGCTGAGGCAGATGGTTGGAACGATTCTTGAGTCTTTTCACTGCCGTTCTTCCCCTTTTTCACCGCCTCACTTTTATATGCCCTCTGCCCCCCCTCCTTCACCGTCGGCATACTTGGAAATTCCCTTGGATGCCCTTCTATCCACTTTAGATCCCATTCCTATTTTCCTTTCTAGATTACCATGTTTCCATTGAAACATCTTCTATGCTGCGATCATCTCGTCTCCCCCACTCACATTCTCCCTCTCACAACTTCCCCTATCCTCAGAATCAGCAGTCATCCCCACTCTCCTCCAGGCGTTCCAAAACACCCTCCTCTCATCAGAGATACAACAATGATCTCCAATCCAACTCTGAGAATCTTGGGTGGCAGCCCTCTCCTATTCCATACAGGGCACTGGAGGCCTTGTACTCAATGGCCTTCACACCGTTGGGTTTGGAAATTTCATCTCTCTCTCCCTCCCAACAACGTCCAACCCATCCTCCATACCACCCTCATCAGTCTCTCCCCTCTCCAATGATAGGACTATCTCTTATCTGATGAGCTCACTTCGCTCCACCCACTGGGATGATTCACTCATCTCTACCCCATTGCCAGACCTCTATTACCCACCCCCATCCCTACCTACCCTATCCAACCTGATGAGCTGGACACCTCTTCCATACCCACTTCTGATGCCACCCCTCCCCCATATTCTTCCGGTAGCCAACCTCTTCCATGACAACCCTCGCCTTGACCGAATGAGACCAATCTGGGACCTGCTAGACCTGGACCAGGTATTCAATCATCCCCTTCGCTCAATCTTGACAGAGTTAGGGAATTCCTCACTACCCTTGCAGAGCTCACTGAGCCCATCTCCTCCCCCTCCCCAGACCTGCTCCCTGTCCCCTCTCCCATCACCCAACAAGTTCCTCACTGCTGTTCTTGCTACCATTGTGGCTCCCATGGACATCTCCAGATCAGATGCCACCATTACCACTGCTCCCACTGCCTCCAAACCTCCCCGGGCCACTTCTCCAGTTGCTGCCTGCTTCCCTGTCAGGACCCAACAACTTATTGATGATGATGCTCTCCCAGACTTCAACGACAAGCACATCTGATAATGATTCAGTGAATCATTCTTCCAACAGTGGACCTAATGTTACAGATTTCGAGGATACTTGGGAATGCGACTCCAAAATCATTTGGAGACAACTCCTTGGAGATGAGGATATGGACATGGATACATTTTTCCTTCCTACTAATCATTATGATCGCTATTGGTTTGACATTTCTTCCACAGCATATAGAGACCTCACTTGGAAGATCATTGACTCTGGTCAATATGACCCAGTGATACATGACTTCTGATCTTCGCACAGGAACACCACTGTTTCCCATGTTTATGGATGCCCCCAGTTTTCTGACTTGTTCCTACACCAGGAAGTCCTATTTTTATCTCATTCTATTTATATCTCATGGAACTCTGCTTCCCCTTTTTGATACAGAACTCTGATGCCTTTCTTGGACATGGGACTCCACATTTCCTTATACACATACATTTCCTTTTATGTGTCCTTTGTTGATTCCCTTTTATGATACACACAACATGACACATCTTGTTGATTTCCTTATATGTGTCACCCCTTTATGGTAACCCCTGTAGTATATAAAGGGTTGACTTGTAGTAGATAGCTCTTTAGCTAATTCTATGCATTTCTGCCTGCAAAGTCTTTGCTCCTGACGAAGGTCACTTGATTAATACTCTTGTGCTAAGCCCTTCCAGTTCTCTTTTCTCTATCACTTATATCAGGACTTCTCCCTTGTGGGTGACAGTCAATACTCTGTTCCAGGACACTGCTGGTGTTACGCGTGTACCATGAGGTGCAATGCCAACAATGATGGTTCTTCCGGAGTCGTTGCAGTGCAATAAGGCCAGGCAGAGTCTCTAGCTCGCAGAGACCAACCAGGAGGAATGCTAAGACTCCTGGCATTACGGAGGTGTCATAGGGGCACACCAGTACAACAGTCAACCTGATGACTGAAGGGTGACTTGGATCTACTAACTGATGGTGCAACCAAACCATCAGAGAGGAGCCACACTTCATGGTAGAAATGCATAGAATAAGCTGGGGAGCTAATACAGAAAAGTATGTACTTTATATACTGTTTTTGTGGTATTTAGGGTAGGTTCTAAAAGTGCATAAAAGAGAATCAACAAGATGCATAGTGCATAAAAGGAAATGTCCAAAAGGGATAGATGGGACTCCGAGAGGATAAAAGGGGAGAGAGGAACAAGTCTGAGGGCGTGATGTTTGGGATGAGGTGTGAGGTGGTGAACATGAGGTGCTGTGGCGGAGTTCATGAATGAAATAGAAAGACATGAGCTGGGCTAAATGGAGAAGTCTGAAAGTGAGAGCATAGCCAGCTCGGAAGGATCCTTCAGGGTGTATGTAGCATTGGTGGTGATAACTCTGAGTCATGTTGAGTCACATGATAGTCATGTGACAAGTCATGTGATCTGGAAGTCATGTGATCTGATAGTCCAGAGTTGAGGTGACTGTTATGATTCTCATACTTTTATCGAACCTTTTTACTTAAATGAACCTCTTCGCTATGCTCAGCTCTCGAAAGCGAGCACCAACATGTATTTCAAAAAGTCACATGACCAATCACGTGATGTTCCCCTTTTGGTACACTCCTATGTCAGTATAAATTTCCTTCAGTCACATGACCTGACACACATGACCACTCCGGCACTCTCCTTATCTCCCTTTCCCATTGACTCAGAGACAATGACTCATGATATGCCCCCTTTGGACTTCTATTCCCTTTCTCGAATTACCAGACTTCCACCTTATCGGTGATGACCTTATTTAGTTATTCCTTTTACAGTAGTTGGTCTGTGCACACTACATTGCCAGACACTATATAAGTAGGGACATTGCGACTGGTATTCCCCAGTCTTATCTACTTGATTCTACTTCCAAGGGTAGGATTTAAGGATACACTCCACCGCCTTACTTGGATTCCCACCACCACCTTCATCATACCGCCTCTGCATGATTTCCATCTTGCTCTCCTTGCCATGTTCACCGCAGGCATCACCCTAGAACCCAGCATGCTATCTCTACTTTCTTCTTTGGGTTGTTTGAGTGACACTTCATATCAGTGACAAAGAGGAGTAAGGTCATGTGATATACTGGCAGAGAAGTCATGTGATGTGATCTTCTTGATGAATAGACCAAAGGTCTGTGAGAATAAACCCACGATGGATCTAGAAGGAAACAAAACAAAAGATGGGCCATATCCTTGAGCAGTCCAGAGGTGTGGGAAGTACAGTTTTCATAGAAAACCGTAACAGTTGGTCTCCTCAAGCACGAAGGATCTTGAGTGAAGTCTTTGTTCTGCACACGCATAACAGGTAGATCCTGAAATGAAAGTTAACAATAAAATGTATGGCCTGATGTCTGTCTTGCCAAATAGCATGATGGCATCTCCCAAGTGCCAGATCCTGAGGACTGAAAGGAATTTATATACCAGCATAGAAGTGTCCCATCTTCTGGGAATTGGCAAGTGCTGCAAGAGGTCACATGCCTCAGATCACATGACGAAGGAAATTATACTGAGGCAGGAGCATACCATTAAGTCATGTGAAGTCATGTGGTTCGAAATACATGTTGGCAGGGGACTTCAAGGGCCTCTGTAGCAAAATTGTTGAGTATCTGTTAAAATAGTAAAATGAGAAAATAAGTAAAGCATCTGTGTAGAGTTCAAATAGGTGAATTTGTAACAAATATCTTATTGAAGGCTAAAAATTGGCCTGCAATACCTCTATCAGTGAATCTTCTCTTCATCTTGGTCCAATATTTGAATGTCAAGGACTAGTATATGTCCTTGGTGACAGCTGGGGTTGCAGGAGTGGTTGAAGTTCCTGCTGTTGCAGCAGTTTGGATCACAGTCTCCTTTCTACGTATGTTCTTCTCCCACTTCTTCAGACAAATCTTGATTCGAGGTAAAGACCAGATAAGAAAGAGCCTTCTGGTCTGTTGCTTTCCAATTGTCGACATCATTGATGTTGAGCATATGTGCAACAGAACCTGTTCCTGTTTCTAAAACAAGGAAGCCAGCAAGATCAACTGATTGAAAGAGAGCTTCAATTCTCTTTGACCAACCATGGTATGACACTTGTCCAGTGAGTTCTGGGATCTTGGCAAGAAGGGTACTTTCAATCTTGAATGAATTGTGGATGGGGAAAGGTGCCATTTATACTGAAAATCTTATTAGCTATGACAGTTCTTAATCAGATAAACTTTCCTTATAGCATGATTCAACAAAATTCAAGAAAATACATCAAGTACCTGAAACAAGATTGGAGAATTGAAGGTTGAATCTAACCCTAAGGTTGGGTTATGTCGTTCATTGTATTCTTAAGTCCTTGAGGCAAGAACTTCCCTTTATTGATAGGGGAATCGTCATCAAGTCATTTGCAAGAGAGGAGTAGAGAAAACCAAGTAGATTGAAAAGGAGTAAAAGTATGAGGATGTCCCAAGTACCTGATGAATGGGGAGTAAACCTAAAACCAAAGGCCTTGGGGACCTATATATGATCAAATGGATAAGACTGGGGTTTCCAGTCGAATTGTCTACTACTTAAATACCAAGGCCAATCGTGCACAGACCAAGCTGTGCGTATCCTAATCTAGTAATGTCCAAATCATACCACCCGAAGGCAGCATATCTTTAGTAATGTCTGATGAGTAAAAGAGATAAGAAAGAAGTCCGTACACAGCTCTCCGTGGCATGTGTCTTCCAATACGATCACAATTGGGGAATCTCCTGAGAAAGTGTGGAAAGAAGAGTGAAATGTTTGTCCGAAGTATCTGCAGGGTAATGGTCAAAGATAAGCCCCAAAGTCTAGAACAGAATCTCCGGTCTGATGTCCGGCTGACCTAAGTAGGCCAAAGGTCATCACACGTGTGGCAGATCACATGGACTGAAAGGAATTTATATCCCACCATGGAAAGTTCTGTCTTCCAGGAATCGGTAAGTACCGCAAAGGGTCACGTGCCTCAGATCACATGATGAAGGAAATTATACTGAGGCAGGAGCATACCAATATGTCACGTGGAGTCACATGGTTTGAAATACATGTTAGCAAGGGTCTTCGAGGATGCCCTGTAGCGAAATGGTTGAATGTCTGTTCAAAAGTAAAGGGAAGAAATAAGTAAAGTGTCAATGTTCAGAGAAAAGGTTACTGTTATGATTCCATCATTCTTCATTGAACTTTTTACTTGACGAACTCTTTCGCTAGACTCAGTCCTTGAAGACGAGTCCCAACATGTATTTCATGTCACGTGACTCATTCACACGATCACGTGACGTTCCCCTTTTGGTATGCTCCTATGTCAGTATAAACTTCCTTCAGTCACGTGATCTGACACACGTGACCACTCCGGCACTTGCCGATTGGCCGATATGTTATCTTCCGCTCTTCTTTTGCCATTGGCCTGGCAATCTCCTTATCTTCTTTTCTCATTGACTCAGAGACGCTTACTCGATGATATGCGATCTTCGCATCGTATGACTTCTTATCCTTTTCCTCATTGGACGATAGCATACGCACTGCATGGTCCGTGCATGATCTCCCCATGTATATAAGCTAGGTACTTTGCGACTGGAAACCCCAGTCTTATCTACTTGATCATACTTCCAAGGGTGTGATTTAAGGATAGCTCCACGCTAACTTGGACCTACCATCCCCTACAACAATTCCGCCTCTACACGACTTCCATCGACACCTCCTTGCTGCTTTCCTTGCCAGTGCGCCCTTAGAAAGCGGCGTGCTCTCTCTCCTTTCTTCTTTGGGTCTTTTGAGTGACAGTCCGTTTCACTTAGATAAGACTGTACTTTGAGCGGCAGGGCCGTACGAGCATGACTTGGAGTCTGCTCAACCCCAACTTGGTGTTGGGCCCATCCACAATGACTTGGCATCGAGTGGTCGTATGAGAACATCTTCTCGTCGCTACCCCGCCCCACCTGCCCCTCGAACGAAAGTTCGCTTTTCCCACAACAAGAAGTTTTCGACCCGCCCCTACCTACGGGGACGCTCTTCACTCCGAAAGGTACACCGAGGGACACCCCTCACGATTTCAGCCCAGAGGTCCACTTAGACGGATCAGTAAGCCATCGTGTCGGAACCCCCCGACTCCCCCTCCCCTTCCGAATTATCACCCTGGTCATCCTCACCCTCTATCCAGGAGGAGCCATATCAATCACCAGTCGACTACTGCCCGCCCCCTGCAATGTCTGGACCTCAGGCATCCTCCTCAGTCCGCCCCCACTCCCCCGCGCAAGAATCAAACGAATCTCTCTACGCTAGAGAGTTCATCCAACAACTGGATGAAAGAGGCGAAAAGGACGCCTACAAACGTTTGGCCGAACCTGGGAAGTGGGACAGCGATAAGAAAAAATTCCGCATGTGGTGGACAAAACTACGGGCCTGGGTGGAGGCCTCCGAATTCAAGGACGACCGCGTCCTCACGACCACAGTTCTTCTCCACTTCGAAGGAAGCGCTGAGCCCTTCGCTCAGCAGCATCTGGAAAAGTACCTGGGGAAGGACCCCATTTTTTACCCCTCTTGGGATGACCTCCAAGAGACAATCAAGGGTTTCCTTCAGATTTCGATGCTTACGCACCAGGCATACAAAGAGCTGAGGGAACTCAAACAAGGAACCACAAGGATAGCGGACTTCCTTCAAAAGTTCGATGTCTTGGCCGTCGAGGCCGAAATATCGGATGGAGAAGCGGTCCATCTCCTAAAGGTGGCGGTTAACTACCACATCTATCAGGAGGTCTCATTGCATTCCAGTCTTGAGGCCGACAAGAAGACAGGGCACTGGTACCCACCCCTGTCAAAGGAGTACATGAAGGTCGGACAGATCTTCGAGAAACTCGCCAAGGAAAGAGGGCAACCTCAACAAGGACCTCAGCGAGCGAAGGCCCCAGCCCCCGCTCCTAAACCCTGGTACTACCGTCCACCTGGTCCCCCGCCCCCCGCACACCAGTACCCCGCCCAGGGTACTTATCCCCGATATTCACAGTACGGCACCCAGCCTGGCAGAGGTGCCACTATGGCCGTCGATCAAACGGCAACCACCCAAAACGCGAGGCCAGCCACCAGCCAACCTTGCCCCCTTCCAACGCCTCTGCAGGGGCAATTCACGTGTTTCAACTGCGGAAAGCCTGGCCACCTGGCCCGGAACTGTCGTGTGCCTCGTCAGCCATGACAACAAGGACAGGTCCGCTCTCAATACTGGGGCGGCTACCAAGGCCCCTGGTCACAGGGTTACGTGACCAACTTCCCGGCTCTTCCCCAAGTGCCACCCCCTCCCCCGGCCGGTTACGCGGCCCACAATGCTTCGTTCGTCACAGACGAAGCCAAAGCCTACTGGAGGGACCGCATACGGGCGGAAATGGACTCCAAAGCTGCTGAGGCGGTAAAAGGTCAAGGGTCCGGGTGAAAGAGGGTAGCCCAGCCCCGGTATGTAATCAATCAAACGTGTCCTTTTCTGAACAATTCTTTTTTTCACTACTTGACGTAGAAGGCAGCGAGAATTTCTCCTATGATACCCACTCTACAAACAATATTTCTTTTCACGATACACTAGATGATGTATCCACTTACTCCCACACTTCTGGAACGGCGACCCAATTGGGCGCGGCAGCAGAAGTAAAAAATACTGTGCTTAATTCCGTTTTTCTTGATAAAGACAATTCCTTCACAACTACCTTATGTTTTGTTTCCTCCACACCTTCCCACCCTCAGACTTTTATTCGCTCCACTCTTAATCATTCCGGACACCTTTCTCCAACTACTAATATTCTCTTTAGGAAACTTCAAGGATGGTATACCGTCTCATGCAGGTCGTTGATCAACTCTGGGGCGACGAACACGTTCATTGATAAAAAATTTTGTGACACTAACGGAATCATAGGGACAAGATTACCTGCACCCATTGGGGTCTCAAACGCGGATGGCACAAACTCCTCAATTGGAGAGATTACCCACAAAGTTAACGTCTTTGTGGAGATAAATGGACACTCAGAATTCATCAATGCATATGTAACTAATCTGGGAACCCATCCCATGTTTATACATAGGCTACGATTGGCTAAACCGCCACAACCCCGAAATCAACTGGATTACCGGCGAAATAAAATTCGGCTGATGTACAACGTACTGCCAACAGATGTCAAGAATGCGACTACCGCCCACCTTCTTCAGCAGGGCGATGACCAAGAAAGAAGAAACAGATCACATAAAGAGTATGGTACCAGAAACTTACCATGAATTTCTAGATGTCTTCTCCGAAAAAGAATCGGAAAGGATGCCCACGCACAAACCGTGGGATCACGCTATCGATCTAAAAGATGACTTCGTCCCCAAAAAAGGACGAGTGATACCTCTGTCGCAAACAGAGATGGAAGAAGTATCTAACTTTTTACAGAAAGAACTCAAGAAGGGGTACATACAACCCTCAAAATCCCCACAAACAGCTCCCATGTTCTTTATACCCAAGAAAGATGGTAAGAAGCAGCTAGTCATGGACTACCGATACTTAAACGAAGGAACAATAAAAAACGCATACCCGCTACCACTTATCCCCTCTCTCATCAACAGATTACAAGGAGCGGATCTATTCACCACCATGGACTTACGGTGGGGATACAACAACGTCCGCATCAAAGAAGGCGATGAATGGAAAGCGGCGTTCGTAACGCCCATGGGAGCCTATGAGCCCCTGGTAATGTACTTCAGAAAAACAAACTCACCATCCACCTTTCAGAACATGATGAACGACATCTTCAATGACATGTATGCCGTTGTCATTATATTTATTGACGATTGTATGGTTTTCACTAGCGGAAAAACTCAACAAGAACATGAAGAAATTGTAAAAGAGGTACTCAAACGGCTTCAAGAAAACGATTTATACGTTAAGCCCGAAAAATGCCACTTTTCGCAGAGAAAAGTAGATTTCCTTGGGATGGTCATATCCCAAGAAGGGGTAGAAATGCAACAGTCGAAAGTTGCGGGAGTCCTGGATTGGCCAACGCCCACCAGACTCAAACAAGTGCAAGGCTTCTTAGGCCTTTGCAATTATTATCGAAGATTTATACCTAACTTTGCTCAAATAGCGCGACCGCTCAACGACTTAACCAAGAAAGTTACCCCCTTCAAATGGGGAAGCGATCAAGAAACAGCGTTCAAAAAGCTGAAGGAAGCATTCACAAAAGAGTCCCTTCTGGTGTATCCAGACCAGAGGAAGCCAATGCATGTAGAAACAGACGCATCGGACATTGCGACAGGAGCTGTCTTATCGATTAAAGACGAAGATGGTATCTGGAAGCCATGTGCTTTCATCTCACATTCTTTTGATTCCGCAGAACGAAATTACCCCATTTACGATAAAGAACTGTTAGCAGTTATCCGCGCCCTACAAGATTGGCGCCACTACCTAGTCGGAAGAGAAACATTCGAAATATGGACAGACCACAAAAATCTCGAGTATTGGAAGAAACCACAAACCTTATCCCCGCGACAAGCGAGATGGCACGCTCTACTCCAAGAGTTCAACTACATCATGTGTTACAAACCAGGCACGCAGAATGGATGAGCAGATGCGCTCTCCCAAAGACCTGATCATGGCAACGCAGTAGAAAACCACAACTCCAATGTGGTAGTCATCCCCGAAAAAGATATAAAAGTGGTAAATGCTCATGAAACAACAATAATCTCTCCATTTCTCGAAAAAATTCAAAAAGCGACCGGACTACTAACAGAATCAGAAATCCCACAGGAATTCACGTTCTACGAAGAAGAAAAGGTATATAAAAATGACAAACAAAAAATCTTCATTCCCAAATCCCTACGAACGGAACTTCTGACACTCTTTCACGATTCCCCTGTAGCAGGACATGCAGGAAGGGCTCAAACCAGCCATCTAATATCGAGATTTTATATGTGGAACAGCATGACCAAGGACATCGCCGAATACATAGAACGCTGCCAAGTGTGCGCCCTCACGAAGGGAAAGTCAACGGCACCTGCAGGAAAATTGTTACCCCTCGAGTCAGCATCACGACCATGGGAAGACCTCTCAATAGATTTCGTCACGGGACTACCCCTATTGAAGGGGTACGATTCTATTTGTGTTATTGTTGACCGCTTTTCAAAAGAAGTGATATTCACACCATGCTTAAAGAAAATTTCCTACTTAGATTTAGCCAAACTTTTCAGAGATGAAGTCTGGTGTAACCATGGCTTACCCTCTTCCGTTGTATCCGACCGAGGTCCACAATTCGTCTCGGAGTTCACCAAGCATCTGTGCAAAATCCTGGAAATCAAACAGAAAATATCCACAGCTTACCACCCCCAAACCGACGGTCAAACAGAATGAATTAATAGAGAGATGGAACAGTATCTTCACACCTACATAGCGAAGAAACAAGAAGACTGGTGCGAATGGCTAAAACTCGCACAATTCCAGCACAACAACTCTCTTGGGTCGGCAACCAACTCGACCCCATTCGCCATCATGAAAACCTACCAACCACAGTTAGGGTTCGAAAGTGGATTAAAGGATTCTTTCACAGATGATTGCAAGAAGTCCCACGACGAAATCAAACAAGCTCTTGACGAAACATGACAGCGGATGATTAAAAACGCAGCATGAAAACGTTCGGAAGCCCCGACATACGAAGTCAGGCAACAAGTATGGCTATCCACGGAGCACTTAAAGCTCCCCTACACAGCAAAGAAACTTACGCAAAAATGGATCGGCCCGTACGAAATAACCAAAGTACTTCCGAACGCGGTTATGCTACGTCTCCCAAAAACCTTCACAATTCATCCCACCGTTAACGTCTCAAGAGTTAAACCTTACAGAGAAACTCTCCCAGGACAACCCGTCCGCAAACCGGATGCTATCACAGTCAACGACGAAGAATACGAAGAGCACGAGGTCGACCACATCGTCACCTCTCGCATGAAAAATCGCAAATTGGAATACCTCGTCCACTGGAAAGGATGGGAAGAATCAGACTGCACATGGGAGCCGGCAGACCACCTTAAAAACGCACCAGAAGTGGTAAAATCCTTCCACCAGGCCCACCCATCCGCCCCACGCAAACTACGGGGCCTCTCTTCAGCAGAGTTTTCCTCCCTTTTCCAGGACTATTCCATCGATTTTCATTCACGCTCCACCCTCACCCGTCTAGACTACGAAGCATAAAAAGTTCTCTCCTCGTCGGGACGACTCGGACCTTAGAAGGGGTAATGTTATGATTCCATCATTCTTCATTGAACTTTTTACTTGACGAACTCTTTCGCTAGACTCAGTCCTCGAAGACGAGTCCCAACATGTATTTCATGTCATGTGACTCATTCACACGATCATGTGACGTTCCCCTTTTGGTATGCTCCTATGTCAGTATAAACTTCCTTCAGTCACATGATCTGACACACATGACCACTCTGGCACTTGCCGATTGGCTGATATGTTATCTTCTGCTCTTCTTTTGCCATTGGCCCAGCAATCTCCTTATCTTCTTTTCTCATTGACTCAGAGATGCTTACTCGATGATACGCGATCTTCGCATCATATGACTTTTTATCCTTTTCCTCATTGGACGATAGCATACGCACTGCATGGTCCGTGCACGATCTCCCCATGTATATAAGCTAGGTACTTTGCGACTGGAAACCCCAGTCTTATCTACTTGATCATACTTCCAAGGGTGTGATTTAAGGATAGCTCCACGCTAACTTGGACCTACCATCCCCTACAACAATTCCGCCTCTACACGACTTCCATCGACACCTCCTCACTGCTTTCCTTGCTGGTGCGCCCTTAGAAAGTGGCGCGCTCTCTCTCCTTTCTTCTTTGGGTCTTTTGAGTGACAGTCCGTTTCAGTTACGGATTCGTAACAGTACCAGTATAGTCCTATACAGCATGTGTCCTCATCAAGGCATGTGTCCTGGCCTGGGAGCATACTCCCACCATTTGAGTGGAAAAGGTAGCCACCTGTACTGAGGCAAGAAGATCATAGCATTGCTCCTGTTGGAAAGGATTGGTGCTAGATCTCAGTACTCTCTGGATATGCTTGAGGCACATGTTTCCAGGTGCTCTCTTCCACTTCTTGCATAGGTATTGATCCATGCCTCTATGGAACTTCCTAAGTGGAGGAGCTGGTGGATTTCTGAATTGATGAGCATTGTGCCAGGACAGAGGGTTTACCTCAAAAGTTTGGGTGTATCAATGAATCATAAAAGACTGCATGTGTATCACTGGAATGAAAGTTGCCAACAAAAGAAGAGTCCACAGGAGGAGGGAACATATCACATCTATAGATCTCGAAACCATGATGATGGGTGAGAGCTGAAGGTGTAGAATTATATGTCTTGATTGGCATTGGCCAACCAGCACCTTCATAAATAGATGATAAAGTTTCACCTGGGAAATAGGAGGAGGTAGTGAGGATGGAAGTGTCCAGAGTGCTGGTCTTGGCTGTCTGCAACTTGAAAGGTTGGACCAGTCAGTTGGGAGGAGGAAAGTCCTGATCTCAATAAGGAGCAACATCTGAACTGAAGTAATAAGGTATCTCATCTACCTTGGTCAGATCCCAGACTATGTCTTCTTCACCCAGAGGTTTCAGAGTGTGAAAGATTGCTATTCGATCTCCTGGTTGCTCAAGTAAGCCCATATTGGTGAGGGCCCATAATTGTTGATGTTCTGTCCCCATTATCTCTAACTCTAATGTCTCTGATCTCCATGGGGTTGCACTCTCTAGCATGTCATAGCTGATTGGAGGAAGTTCCAGCTGTAGATTCTGTCAACTTATTCAAGTAGAACCATCCGAGTGTTGGTCATCTTGACCTGCAAGATACTGTGGGTTTTGTGGTCTGGCTAGAAGTTTGTCTCGACCAGAGATTGGTTCTCTTTGTCAGAGCTGGAGAGGGACAGTCTGGTGGAGCTGATGGAATGGTTGGCCATTTCGAGAGTAAGGAGGTGGAGGAAGGTTGTCAAGTGGTTGGTTCAAAGATGGGTGAGTGCATCTGGCATGAAGAAAGGCTTGTCAATCACTAGAGATAATTGACAGGAAGCCTCTATGACTGTTTGATTGAACCTGATCAAAAGTGGGATGATAGGAGAAACCAAAGTCATGATGTCTGTGAACAAATTGATAACCTTCACAATGGATGTGGTGGTGTCTCCAGGTAGAACCTAGGTGCTGTCCAAAGCAAATCTCTCCTTCCTCGAGAGGATGGCTACAAAGGAGACAAGGAATTGTAAACAGGTTTACTGGAGAGTCGTTAGGAGTCTCCAAGAGAGGTGGGGAATGAGATGATGCATGAATGGTTGGTGAGGGAGGTGCTGTAGTTGGTGGTGGTACCAGTATTGGACTTGAATCTGTTGCTCTCACTTCAGGAGAATGAAGCAGTCCTCTTACTTGATATGGAACTCTAGTGAGAGATATATTGAGTATTGCCAACTCAAAAGTTGAACAAGAGAGTGAGCACACCAAAGGAATTTTCTGATTGCAAGAGATGATACCAGATGGCCCCATCAGTCACAGCAAAGACTGCTACATTGCCAATGACTCTAGTGACTCATCCATGTCTGATAACAAACATAGCTTGGATGATCATAGATAAGAGTCTGGTGAACCAGAAAACCTCAAAGGGCTCCATGGCAGATCAAGAGATCGTCAAGGGATAAGAGGCATACAAATATAACAACAGATCTGATGATCAATCAGGGCTCATAACCTAAAGCAATCAAACCAGGCAATCACTCTGATCTCTAGACACCTAAGTGACTAGGCTTTCGCACAGTAGAGGCAAAAGGGCAGAGGTTATGGACACTAGGATGAGAGTAACTCACTAGTGTTGATTGATGTAGATCAAAGAGGAGGAGGAGTCCCTTGTGAGGTGCAAAGTATGGAGGGGAGTGAACAAAGTTCACTTTCTGGTTAGAGAGCTCTGAGGGAGACTCTCTCTTATATACTATACAGGGAGTATGTATATAGTAATGGTCTCATCTATATAGAAAGGCTGTGAGTGTCCTGATAGGACGATATCCAAAGATAACAAGAATAGAGAGATAAGTTATCTCTATATGAAATGTTGTTATCTACCAATGGATAAGTTATCTGCTATCATATGAAATAAGAAGACATGATAGTGGACAAGGGTGTTTGT
>JBBPMU010000694.1:0-15519 GCA_038090475.1 Wakefieldia striispora | reverse complement strand
ATGGACATTATTCATTTGTAGCACTTGGTCTGTGCACACTCACCAGACAGTATATATAGTAGTCAATCCCCATGTACTCTTCTTTAATCTTATTCATTTGGAGTTTTGCTGTATCCAAGGGTGTACTCTTTTAGAATGACTCCAACTCTCAGAGGTCATACTTGGTATTCTTCCCACTCTCTATCCACACACACTCTCTACTCTGTTGTCACAGCCCTCTCCAGATAGTATTCCCTTTGACAAACAGAAGGAAGTCCTTGCCTTTGAGGTTAGGTTCAGCCTTCAACGTCGTTTCACTTCACTTGGAGACTCCAGATGACTCTCCAGTAAACCCATTTACAATTTCTTGTCTCCTTTGTAGCCATCCTCTTGAGGAAGGAGAAATCTGCTTTGGACAGCACCTAGGCTCTACCTGGAGACACCACCATGTCTATTGCGAAGGCTTTAGGTTCATTCATAGACATTGTGACTTTGGTTTCACTTATCATCCTATGTTTGATCAAAATTTGGCCAAATGGTCACAGAGGCTCTTTATTGATTATCCCTAGCAATTGACAAGCCTTTCTATGTGCTCAATGCACTCATCTGTCTTTGAACAAACCACTTACATAGCGACCTTCCTCCACCTCCTTACTCTCATAATGGCCAACAATTCCATCAGCTCTGCAGGACTGTCCCTCTCCAGCTCCAACAAAGAGAACCAATCTCTGGTTGAGATGAACTTCCAGCCAGACCATGAAACCTGCAGTCTCTTGCAGGTTGAGATGACCAACACTTGGATGATTCTTCTCGAACAAGTTGAGAGGAACCTTTGACTGGAACTTCCCCCAATCTGCTACAACGTGCTGGAGAGTGCAACACCTTGGAGATTGGAGACATTTGAGTTAGAGATAATGGGGATGGAACATCAACAATTGTGGGCCCTTATCAATATGGGCTTACTAGAGCAAGCAGGAGATCAGATAGCAACCTTTTGCACTCTGAAACCTCTGGGTGAAGAAGACTTAGTCTGGGATCCAACCAAGGTAGATGAGATACCTTATTACTTTGGTTCAGATATTGCTCCCTTCTGGGATCAGGACTTTCCTCCTCCCAACTGGCTCGTCCAACCTTTCAAACTGCAGATGGCTGAGATGAGCACTCTAAACACCTCTATTCTCGCTACCTCCTCGTATTTCCCAGGTGAAACCCTTTCTTCTATCTATGAAGGTGCCAGTTGGCCAATGCCAATCAGTGAGACATATAATGCCACACCTTTGGCTCTCACCCATCACCACAGTTTCGAGATCTATAGACATGATATGTTTCCCCCTCCTGCAGACTCTTCTTTTGTTGATGACTTTCGTTCCAGTGATACACATGCAGTCTTTTATGATTCATTGATTCACCTGAACTTTGAGGTAAACCCTCTGTCCTGTCATAATGCTCATCAATTCAGAAACCTGCCAGCTCCTCCACTTAGGAAGTTCCATAGAGGCATGGACCAATACCTACACAAGAAGTGGAAGAGAGCACCTGGCAATACGCACCTCAAGCATATTCAGAGAGTACTGAGGAAGTCCACCAATCCTTTCTAACAGGAGCAGTGTTACAACCTTCTAGCTTCAGTATAGGTGGTGACCTTTTCCAATCAAATGGCGGGAGTCCACTCCCAGGCCAGGACATGCGCTCTTATGAGGACACATGCTGTATAGGAATATTATTTGGTACTTGCTGTATTTTTCTTGACATCTTGTTGACCATGCTATAAGGAAAGTTTATCTGATTAAGAACTGTCATAACTAATAAGACTTTCAGTATAAATGGCTCCTTTCCTGATCCACGATTCATTCAAGATTGAAAGTACCCTTCTCGCCAAGATCCCTGAGCTCACTAGTCAACAATCATACCACACTTGGTCTAAGAGAATTGAAGCTCTCTTTAGATCAGTTGATCTTGCTGGATTCCTTGTCTTAGGTGCAGGAACAGGTTCTGTTGCGCACACCCTCAACATCAATGGTGTCAACAATTGGAAAGCAACAGACAGGAAGGCTCTTTCATATCTTGTCTTCACATCAAATCAGGATTTGTCTGAAGAAGTGGGAGAAGAACATAGAAAGGAAACAGTGATCCAAACTGCTGCTGTGGCAGGAACTTCCACCACTGCCACAACACCAGCTGTCACCAAGGACATCTATTGGTCCTTAATGTTTGACTATTGGATCAAGATGAAGAAGAGATATGCTGATAGAGGGATCACAGGTCAATTCTTGGCCTTCAACAAGATATTGTGGATGAAAATTAGGGAACATTCTGCTGCAGAGGACATCACTAAGATGAAGCAACTCTACACAGAAATGGCTGCTGCTGGATCACCATTCAGCAAGAACCATAAAGCTGTTATGATTCTCATACTTTTATCGAACTTTTTACTTAATGAACCACTTCGCTATGCTCAGTCCTTGAAGACAAGCACCAACATGTATTTCCTAGTCATGTGACATTCCCCTTTTGGTACACTCCTATGTCAGTATAAACTTCATTCAGTCACATGATCTGACACATGTGACCACTTGTGGCATTTGCCAATTGGCCGATAGCTTATCATCTGCTCTTCTTTTGCTATTGACTCTTCTTTATCCTCTTATCTTTACTCATAGATGATGACTCAAGATATGTGTTGACCATACAAACATTCCCTTTTATAATTATCCAGACTTCCACCTTATCAGTGATGACCTTATTTAGTTATCCCTTTTACAGTAATTGGTCTGTGTGCATCTCATTGCCAGACACTATATAAGTAGGGACATTGCAACTGGTACAGTGAGCTCAAAAACCCTTTCCATGTTAACTAAAATTACAATACATGAAGTGCACTGCCAGACACTGTGGGAATTTCGCTTAGTGTTAGTGGAGTTATAAATAGTACATACTCTTGGCTACAAATTCGCCCCCTGGATCATGTGATTTGGTTCACACACTATTGAGATATAGCCATTTTGAAACAGCCATGTCATGAAAAGTGTTATAAAGCCCATATTTTATTCCTGAAAGACGCTACTTTTTCTAACACTTTTCAAACTTTTATTTAGGACCTCACCCTTTCTTGCAGTGATCCTTGAAGAGAGCTGTCTACCTGTATTTCTCTGATCACATGACTCGATGTCACCTGACATTTATCTTTTGGTACACTCCTATGACAGTATAATTTCTTTCATCACGTGATCTGTCACATGTGACCACCTTGCAGCACTTGCTGATTGGCCATTGGTTGATACTTCAGACTTCTTCCTGGTGGCCATCTCTTTGGGAATAACCCAGACTCTTTTACCTAATGTTATCAAGATATGGAACTTCCCGGTTCCAGGCAGCACGCTGTGATCATGTGGTGCACCTTACTCATTTCTCTTTAGTCATGATACGTTCCCTTTGGACTTTCATTTCCTTTTTCAATTTCCAGGTTTGAGACCTGACAACTCTATTTCCATTCTCAGTAGTTTTCCTTCTTCAGAAGATGGTCTGTGCACACTTGCTGGACAGTATATAAGTAGTAGGCACTTCGACTGGTAACCCCAGTCTTAGCTATTTGGAATAACATTGCTCAGGTGTATTCTTCTAGGTTGGACCCCCTTAGGATATTCTTGTTATGGATTTTGAGGACACTTGGGAATGCAACGTCGAAATCATTTGGAGACAACTCTCTGGTGAAGATGATACGGACATGGATACGTTTTTCCTTCCTACTCATTCATATGATTGCTATTGGTTTGACCTTTCCTCCATGGCGTATAGAGACCTTACTTGGGAGATCATTGACAGTGGTCAATATGACCCTCTGTTCCATGACTTCTAAGAATACTTTCAGACTTCACACAGGAACACTGCCGTTTCTCACGTTTATGGATGCCCCCAGACTTCTGTCTCACTTCTACTGGGAAGTCCCATTTATCTCTTTTCCTTTTATACTTAGTGGAACTCTGCTTCTCCTTTTGGACACAGGACTCCGATTCCTTTCTTGGACATGGGACTCCACATTTCCTTTTATGCATATGTTTCCTTTTATGCATCATTCATTGATTCCCTTGTATGATACATGTGATGCGACACGTCTTGTTGATTTCCTTTTATGTGTCATCCCTTTATGGTAACCCCCCTAGTATATAAAGGGTTGACTTGTAGTAGATAGCTCTTTAGCTAAACCTACGCATTTCTGCCTGCAAAGTCTTCGCTCCTGAAGAAGGTCGCTTGACTTACCTCCTGCACTAAGCCCTTCCAGTCTTCTGTCTCCTGTTACTCACTGGGGCTTCTCTCTCATGAGCAATAGCCACATACTCTGCTCCTAGTCATCGATGACACTACAAGTACGAAAGTGAAACAAGCCTCAAAAGCTGAGCTTGTTAAAGTGTAAGATGTAAGGCGTAGGGGAATGTCACTCAGAATGAAGCAGAAACTCCAAGTGAACTTTGTTAGAGTTCCTTGGTCTATATTCATGGGTTTATATACTACAGGCCAGCTGTATGTATGTGTTTGTATAAAGATAAGAGGGTGTTCTGCCATTGGGTGGAATGTCATGGAATATGAGAGAATACCACAGCCATTATCTACATGCGTCGAGCATGAGGCGTGTGGCAGAATGGAAGAGAAGCATAAAGCGGTAATTAAAAGAAGACATGAGGTGTGGCAGATCTTAGATCGTGCCGGAGATTAAAATAAGAAGCATGAATGTGGCAGCCAATAGGAACCAGTCCTTTGGACAGCCTTGACATGAGGTGCGTACCTTGTCCTAGAACAGTAATTGTTCTGGATCGAAGAGTGTGCTAGAGAAAGGGACAACATAGTTGGACTTAGAGTCCGAAAAAGAGTGGATGTCTGAGGGCAGGAAAATAGCGTTTGTAACAGCATCCAACCTGGAGATGACCATAGGATCTGCAACGATAGCAAGAATGGTGGCAAGGAACTTGTCGGCAGATGGGAGGGGGGACAGGGAGCGGGATGGGGGAGTCAGAGGGGGAGGAGACTGGCTCCATGAGTTCAGTGAGGGTGGTGAGAAATTCTCTAACCTCCCCAAGGTCAAGCATCGGAGTGGGTGAGTGAAGATGTGTTCCGGGTCCAGTAGGTCCCAGATGGGTCGCATTGACTCCAGGTGTGGGTTGTCAGGGAAGAGATTGGCAGTCGGGAGAATATGGGGGAGGGGTGGCATCAAGAGAGGGTATGGAAGAGGGGTCCAGCTCATCAGGTCGGATATGGTAGGTAGGGATGGGGGTGGGTAATATAGGTCGGGCAACGGGGTAGAGACGAGTGGTCTGTCCCAGAGGGTTTCTCTGAGGGAGCTCATTGGGTGCGAGATAGTCCCATCACTGGAGAGGAGAGAGGCTGATGAGTGTGGTGTGGAGGAGGGGTTGAACATTGGTTGGGGGAAGAGTGGGGATGAAAACCCTGAATCCAATGTGGTCAAGGGCATCGAGTATGATCCCTCTGGTACCCTGTAAAGAATAGGAGAGGGCCACTGCCCAAGATTCTCCGAGTTGGATTGGCGACCATTGTTGGATCTCCGCTGAGAGGATTGAGTTTCAGAATGCCTGGAGGAGGAGTGGGATGACAGTTGACTGAGAGGATAGGGAGATAGGGGAAGGTTCGCGAGGTGGAGAGAGAGCGGTGGTGACGAGATGATTGCGGCATAGAGGACGTTTCGATGGAAATGTGGTAATCTATCTAGAAAAATAGGAATGGAGTCCAACATAGCAAGTAAAGCATCCAAGGGTATGTCCAAGTATGCTGGGGGGGAAGCAGAAGGGGTCACTGGCATAGAAGAAGAGGAAGGTAAGGATGTTCAGGAATGAGAACGGATGGAATCAAGAATCGTTCCAACTGTCTGCCTCAGCCATCCAGTCAGAGTAGGTTGCACTGGTGGAGTAGTGGAGGGCAGGGGTATTGACATTGTGGGGGGAAACGATTCTGACAGAGATCCCATGGGGGGTGACATGGAGGACGAAGAATAGGGTGTTGTGAGAGTATTGGAGTTTGAGGGCAATGGCAAAGATGAAATAAAAAAAACAGAGGTGAGGGTGGAGATGACGAAGAAGATGACAAGGGGAAAGGTAATCTCGATCATCTAGGAGGGGAGTGAGATGGGGGGAAAGCCTTGGGACAGGAGGCTTTATATAGGTTGAGGAGAGTCTTGGCATGTACCAAATTGGATGGCGGTTCCCACATATTGTCGGACAATGGATAGCCTTTCCATTTGATAAGGAACTGCAGATTCTGTGCAGAACCCTGATGTCCCACAATAGCTTCAACTCCATATTCTTCTTCTGATCTGAGAAGATCTGGTGGCAGGCATGAGAAGGTGGGGCCATGTTCATCAGTTTCCCTATATGGGAGAAGAATAGAGGCATGGAAGACATCATGAATCTTCCAGGTGGGGGGAAGTTTGAGTCAGTAAGAGATGGGAGAGAGGACCTGAGTGATTTCAAAAGGTCCTTTGCATCGAGGTGCAAGTTTCCGAGAGTGATATCCCAAGTTAAGATTCTTGTTGTCGAGCCAGACTTTCTGTCTGACTTTCCAAGGGGTGAATCTAGTGGTGATGTGGGATTTCATGTCATCCTGTGCCTTTTGGTGGGCAGCAAGTAGTGTTGCCTCAGCTTGAAGCTGGCATTTTTTATCTCACCCATTTTATTGCCAATTGCTATTGTATCAAGGTCAATGTGTAGCCTTTAGTGATAGTTATCACTCCTTAAACATTTGTAGAGATTGCTCCAGTCACTCTTTAGTTCTGCCATTAAGCTGTTCTACAGCTTGAACAAAGCCAACACTAATATAACTGAATTATATGCAATATTGTGACCTATTGACTGAATCAAATTGCAAAATTCTTTTTGTAGGTGGTAGATATAAACACAGGCTATGATTCATCTACCAACACTTTACATTTTTATGAAGAAACGAATATGCTACATTCAAAAAGCTGTGAGAAAGCTGAGAAAAGCCAGAAGCTGAGCTGAGGCAACACTAGTTACATGTGTGCAGAACAAAGACTTTACTCACTAATCTCTTATCATACTTGGGTGTTCTTCAGTGGTGGTCAGAGAGAGTATTGACTAAGACTGGTTAGGGTAAAGTCTCAAATGTTGCTGGAGACTCAAAGAGTGAAAGCATGTTGATGAGATGAGTGACCTCTTGAGGAGTGAAGTCTTTGTAGACAGAAGTGTGTAGAATTATCTGAGGAGCTATCTACTACAAATGGCCCTTATATACTATAGGCCTATCCAAAAGAGGATGGGTGATAGGGTATTGTGACTACCCATGCTTGTAAGATGGAAGACCAAGAGAACTTTACTGGAGTTCTCTGGTCATGATGCACAGCGTCACTCAAACAAAATGATGAGGAGAGAAAACTTAGAGAGACAGGCTCAAGAGGAGCTCCCAAGACAAAACAGGCAATGAGAACGTCAAGGTATGGGTTGAAGGAAATGATGGTGAAGAGTAATCCAAGTAAGGCAAGGAGCTATCCTTAAATCACACCCTTGGAAGTATGATCAAGTAGATAAGACTGGGGAATACCAGTCAAGATGTCCCTACTTATATAGTGTCTGACAATGGTATGTGCACAGACCAAGTACTGTAAAAGGAATGTCTAAATAAGGTCATCACCAATAAGGTGGAAGTCTGGTAATTTGTATAAGGAAAAGAAGTCCAAAGGAAGCATATCATGTATCATCATCTATGTGTCAATGGGAAAGAGGAGATAAGGGGATTGCTGGGCCAATGGCGTAAGAAGAGCAGAAGATAAGGTATCGGCCAATCAGCAAGTGCTGGGGTGGTCATGTGTGTCAGATCACATGACTGAAGGAAGTTTATACTGACATAGGAGTGTACCAAAAGGGGAACATCACATGACTGGTCATGTGACTTTCGAAGTACATGTTGGTGCTCGCTTTCGAGAGCTGAGCATAGCAAAGTGGTCTGTTGAAGGTAAAAAGTTCAACATAAGTATGGTGTTCATAACAGGTCATGTCATTGGGTTTATATACTACAGGCCAGCTGTATGTACATGTTTGTATCCAATGATATGAAGATAAGAGGTTGTTCTGTCATTGGCTAGAACATCATGGAATATGAAAGAAGTACACTGCCTGTGATGCTGTATAGCATGAGGCGTGTGGCAGAATGGAAGAGAAGCATAAGTGGAAATGAAAAGAAGCATAGAAGCGAACAGTAATTAAAATAAGAAGCATGAATGTGGCAGCCAATAGGATCTTGTCCTTTGGACAGCCTTGACATGAGGTGCATGACTCTAGAACAATTGCTGTTCTGGGTCAAAGAGTGTGCTAGAGAAAGGGTAACATATGGTTTAGACGAAAAAGTGTGGAGTTCTGAAGGGATAAAAATAGTGTTTGTAACAGTATCAATAATTATATTTATTTTGAGATCACTATGAAATTCTAGGACAGACTATGGCACACTATGAGACACTATGAACACTATGAGACACTATGAAACTATGAGACACTATGAGACACTATGAGACACTATGAACACTATGATAGACTACATCAGCAAAACAACCTTTCCCTATAGTTAAGGCTCCATATGTGACAGGGTGGCCCAGAGCTGTGACAGACTAGGAAATACTGTGGTGATCTGGGAGAAGCTGGAGATTCTGGAAAAATGTTGGAGAACATGATACAAACTTTTAAAACTTGACCAAATATACCAAACCTGATCAAACATGCAAATCAAGCCAAACAAACTAAACCTAATCAAGTATATCAAACCTAATCCAACAAACTAAACTTGACCAAGACCAACTAAACTAAATCTGACCAAACAAAACAAACCAGACCAAACAAACCAAACCTGACCAAACAAACCAAATCTGACCAAACCAACCAAACCTGACCATACCAATCAAATCTAGCCAAACCAACCAAACCTGACCAAATCTGACCAAACCAATCAAACCTGATCAAACCTACTAAACCTTGTCAAACAAACCAAACATGACCAAATAAACTAAACCTGGCCAGTCCAATTAAACCAGATCCACAACAAACCAAACTTGACCAAATAAACTAAACAACATCAAAAAAATTAAAACCCAATCAAATAAACTAAACTTGACCAAACAATCTAAAAGTAATTAATAAAGACTAAGAAATTAAATCTGAGCAAACAGATATATGAAACCTAATGAAACATATCAATCTAATTAAAATACTATTGTCTTTTCTTTATCTCTTCTCTCCCTTCCTCCCTTCTCCCTCCTCCTCTCCCCTCCTCCCCCCTCTCCCCCATCCTCCCCTCCTCCTCCCCCCTCTCCCCCATCATCCCCCCCTCCTCCCCCCCACCCCTCACTACTCTCCCTCCACAGAATATACATCCAAAGTGTACTAAACAAGTGTACAAAAAAGCACACCAAAAGTATATTTAAAGTGTAGTCAAAACACTTAGTTAAATTTAGTTCTGTATCCATTTTAGGAATCTGGCTTTTATTTGTCTCTATTTTGGTCTTCTTCCATATATAAACTCAGCTTTCTTCGAAAAATTTCCCACAACATCTCTTTCCTCAATTATCATTATCACTTTTCATTTACTACACTTTTTACTACGCTTTTTGCTACACTTTCTTGCTACACTTTCTTGCTACACTTTATCAACACTTCATTGGTAAGTCACTCCTCTAATACTTATATATCCATTTACTAACTGTCTTGTCCTAGCTTTATTTCATTCATGTTTCATAGTATGTTATTATTATTTTGTCTTCAACATATTCACTGATCATTTATTATTTCTAGGTACTATGCTAGACAGTCATGTAATTTTATAATATATATTGTTTGTGTTAAAGAACCATATTTTATTCCTGAACGATGGACTACTTTTCTGACACTTTTTCAAACTTTTACTTAGAGCTCGGACGGCAACTGAATCCCGACTGGGTTCCATGAAAACCTGCACTCCCGAGTCGAAGCGGAGTTTCAAACTTTGCATGAACACATTATCACCAGTCACTGATTGCTCAGGCCGTCAGGCCGTCTCATCCAGGATGTTACGAAACTGTACTTTTCCTTTGAACAAATGATGCTTTACTTATCCTTTCTCCTTTTACTTTGAACAGACACTTAGACAATTCGCTACAGGACATCCTTGAAGACTCCTGCTAACATGTATTTCAAACCATGTGACTTCACGTGACCTATTGGTACGCTCTTGCCCCAGTATAATTTCCTTCATCACATGATCTGGGGCACGTGACAGCATCAGGGAAAATTTGAAGAGATTATAATCCTATATAATCCTCAAAGGGGGGTATATAATGGATTATAATTCCATATAATCCATTATCTACCATTATCATTGATTATCATTCCCTTAAAATTTCCCTGATGTTAGTCATTCCTGCTTACGATGTTACCCGATCGTGATCGTATCGGAAGGCACGTGCCATAGAGAGCAGTGCAGTTTGTCATTTCACCTTTGTCACAATACATGCCCATTGCACAAGACTTACCTTATTCGGATATTCGGACATGGTACGATTTCCCTTTTACTATACTTGGATTCGCACAGCATGGTCTGTGCACGATACGCTAGAGTATTTAAGTAGGACACCTTGTAGACTGGTTCCCCAGTCTTTGCTACTTGACAATCATATGCCAAGGTGATTCGTTTCTAGGCAAGACCCCTTTGAGACATTTCGAAGGGAATACTTGGTACATCCTTATCTCATTTACACTCCTAGCCAGAGGATAAACCAGCACTTCTCTCTTTTCGAACGAGGATACCACCAAGGGTGAAGACTTCGCCTTTGAGGTTCTGAGTTCAACCTTCGACGATTCTGTCTCGTTTCATTGAGTCCATTTCTGCCCGAATGCGGTCCCTCCAATAAGCTTCAGCTTTGTCTGTTGCGAACGAGGCATTGTGGGCGGTGTAGCCAGCTGGGTGAGGAGGTGTCACCTGGGGCAGAGGTGGGAAGTTTGTCATGTATCCCTGCGACCAGGGGCCTTGGTATCCGCCCCAGTAGTTGGAGTGAACTTGTTGTTGTTGTTGTGGCTGTCTGGGTGCACGACAGTTCCTAGCCAAGTGGCCAGGCTTACCGCAATTGTAGCAAGTGAATTGCCCCTGCAGAGGGGGTGTTGGAAGGGGGCGAGGTTGGCTGGCAGCTGGCCTTGCGTTTGGTAGTTGCCATCTGATCAACGGCCATGGGAGCACCTCTGCCAGGCTGGGTGCCAAACTGTGAGTATCAGGGGGGATAAGAGGAAGGAAGCAGTGGCAGCGGACCGGGAGGTTGGTTATAGTACCAGGGTCGCCCCTGGGTGGGAGGAGCCTTGGCTCGCTGGGGTCCTTGTTGGGGTTGCCCCCTTTCCTCAGCCAGCTTTTCGAAGGCCTGACCTACCCTCATATATTCCCGAGACAAAGGTGGGTACCAATGTCTGGTTTTTGAGTCGACCTCCAGGGTAGAATGGAGAGAGACTTCTTGGTAAATGCGGTATGAAACTGCCGCCTTGAGGAGGTGAACCACCTCGCCGTCCAACACTTCGGCTTCTACAGCCAAGACGTCGAACTTCTGGAGGAAGTCCGCTATATGTGAGGTTCCTTGCCTCAATTCTCTCAGGTCTTTGTATGCTTGGTGCATCAGCATTGAGATCTGAAAGAATCCCTTTATGGTCTCCTGGAGGTCGTCCCAGGAGGGGTAGAAGATTGGGTCCTTACTCAGATACTTCTCAAGCTGTTGCTGAGTGAAAGGCTCAGCCATGCCTTCGAAGCGGAGTAGGACCACCGTTGTTAGGACTCGGTCGTCCTTGAATTCCAAGGCCTCGACCCAGGCCCTTAACTTCATCCACCACAATCGAAATTTCTTTTTATCACTGTCCCATTTGCCTGGTTTGGCGAGTCTTTTGTAGGAGTCTTTCTCTCCCTTTTCTTCTAGTTGGCGGATGAATTCCTGAGCGAAGATGGATTCGTTCGACTCGGGAGTGGGGGAAGGTGGTCTGGGGGCAGCTGTGGAGGAAGTTCCTTGGCCCGACATTGACGGAGTCAGGTGGTAGTCGATGGGGGAGTGGTAGGGTTCCTCTTGTATAGAGGGTGACGACGTTCGGGATGACGATGGGGAAGGGGAGTCAGGGGGTTCTGACACGATGGCTTACTGGCCCATCTAGGCGGACCTCTGGGCCTTGATCATGAGGGGGGTCCCTCAGTGTACCTTCTTGAGAGACGACTTTCCTTGTAGGTACGGGCGAGTCGAGAATTGTTTGTTGTACGCAAATCTGACTTTTGTTCGTGGGGCGGGGGGGTAAAAGCCTTGGCACTGGGAAGTGCACATGCAGGAGAGGGCAAGAAAGTGGGGTTCCGCCGCACAACGTGTAGTCTTATCTAAGTGATGCGCAGCGTCACTCAAACAAGAAGAAGAGGAAAGAAAACTCAGGGAGGCGGGCTCAAGGGGAGCACCGGTGACGAAGCGAGCAACGAGAAGATCGAGATACGGATTGAAGGAAATGTTGAGATGAGTAGGTGGGTCCAAGTGAGGAGGAGTATATCCTTAAATCACTACCCTTGGAAGTAGGATCAAGTAGATAAGACTGGGGTTACCAGTCGCATAACAACTACTTAAATACATCTGCGTATTGTGCATGGACCAAGCAGTGCGTATCATATCGTCCAATGAGAAAAGAAAGGAAGAAGTCGTATGATGCAAGAATCGCATATCCTGAGTCATATTGTCTGTGTCAATGGGAAAAGAAGATAAGGAGGGTGCCAGGCCAATGGCAATAGAAGAGCAGAAGATAAGGTATCGGCCAATTGGCAAGTGCCATAGTGGTCACGTGTGTCAGATCATGTGACGGAAGGAAGGTTATACTGACATAGGAGCGTACCAGAAGGGGAATGTCACATTATCATGTGAATGAGTCACATGACACAAATTACATGTTGGTGCTCGCCTTTGAGGGCTGAGCATAGTGAAGTGGTTCGTTAAGTAAAAAGTTCAATGAAAGAATGGTGAAATCATAACAGAAAGCTTCTTCTTTGATAGTTGCATAGGTTGGTTTGGTTATCATTGCATTTGCAATGACTTTGGTGGCCTTTCCCTTTCCTTTCTTTTGCTTCTTCTCATCTTTCCTCTTCTTGTACCATTGCTTTTTATTCATCTTGGTTGGGTTCCTCTGTTTTTGTGGAGAGGACCCTTCGGAAAGTTGGTCTTGTGGAGTATTGGTGTTATGAAACCATATTTTATCTTTGGTGAACTTGGACTATTTTCTGACAATTTTCAAATTTTATTTAGGACTCCTCCTTCTTGCAGCAATCTGATTGAAGAACACTGTCTACATGTATTTCTCAGATCACATGACCAAACATCACGTGATGTTTCACTTTTGGTATGCTTCTGTGTCAGTATAAACTTCATTCTGTCACATGATCTGACACATGTGACCACTTGTGGCACTTGCCAATTATACTTCTTTTCATTTATCAAGATTCAGAGATCTCTTATCTCTGTGGGACATGTTTCACTTCTTCTTTTCATTTCTGTTTCTTCTCTTCTTTTTGATCCCTGCCCAGTGAATGGTGGATGACCCTCAGATAGGATTCTGGGCCGATGATACAAGCTCGATGGTACAATTCCATTTCTTTGATTTCTTATTGGATACTTCCCAGACTGGATGATTACATACTCAGTATCGCCAGACACTATATATTCACACATGTACAGACTGGAATCCCCAGTCTTAGCTATTTGGAATAATATCGCCCAGGTGTTGTTCTTCTAGGCTGGACCCCCTTAGGATATTCTGAGGGGCTACTGGGTAATACTCTTCATCATTTACACTGCTAGCCACAGGATAAATGGGCACTCCTCTCCATTCAATCAATACAGGACTTTGTGTCCTATGGTTCTTGACTTTGAGTCAGAACACTCCTGTTGACTTTGTGTCACAGGTTATTCCTTTACAGCTTGATACCCCATTGAAGGGAAGACTTCACCTTTGAGGTTTGAGGTTCAACCTTTGACAACTCTCTCTTGTTTCAATTGGTTTGTTTCTTCCATGGTTTTTTAGGTGGACCATTCTGAATGACATTGGTATGGGAGGAAGATGAGGTTTGAACCTCAGTGATGCAGAAAGCTAAAGGTCGGGACTCGGGAATGTTCAGTATGGATATTGCATTCTCTCAGTATAGCAGCTGTGACCATCTCGACATTAAAGTTGTGTGTCTTGACTGTTTGGATGAGGGTGGAATAGAGATTGTTGAAGGTATCAGGGAGTTGGACCATGATGAGCATGGCTTTATGATTCTTGGAAAAACTGGAGCCTGAATTCACCATCTCCTGGAATGAAGTTTGATCTTTGTGATGTCATCACTGGCAGTTCTTTCATGTATCTTTGTGCAAAGTATTTTGGTGAAGGATAAAAACTGTCCTGCAATTCCTCTATTGGCAAAGGTTTTCTTCATCTGTTCCCAGTAGTCAAGGGTGAGGGAATAAAAGACACATTTAGTTTCTTTGTCTTTTCCATCTTTTGCCTCAGTGGTCACAACTCTCTCAGAATGATATTCTTCTCTGGCTTCATCAGCAAGATTCTGCACAGAGGTAAAAATCAGGTATGAAAGAGCCTTGCAGTCCGATTTCTTCCAGTTGTTAATGTTGGTGGGTGATATGTCCAGCATGGAAGCAATATCAGATCCTTCTGTAATAAAACCAGAAAGGTCCAAGGATCTGAAAAGAGCTTCTATTCTCCTAGCCCAAGCATAGTAGGTTGCTTGTGTCCTGTGAGTTTAGGAATCTTGGCAAGGAGAGAAGATTCAAGTTTGAATTCAGATGCTTCTGGGAAAGACATTCTGTTGGAACTTAATTAATTTTGTTGTTTGCAAACAAACGAAATGAGCCTTTATTGATTAAACTCTTTAATCCAAGAAGTACTTTTTCCAAAGAACAAGTCCAAATACATTAAGCCTTCTTTTCCCTATACAGCAACCTTGTCATCTACAACAATATTGACCCTGACATGCATCTAACTTGGTCCTGCTTCTGTCCCTTCATTAGTTCAAGGCAATGTTCTCAAACCTTTGGGTCATTAGCCCATTTAGACTCATCAGCAAAACCAGGTTTTTGTCATAGTACTCATGGTACTCATAGTGAAATCATAGTGCTCATGAAACGAGATCGGATGATCGAAGGTAGAATCTAACCCTAACCCTAAGGTCAAGGCTTCATCGTATTTTCCTCTAAGTCCTTGCGGCAAGAACTTCTCTTTATCGATAGGGGAATCGATTCGTACGTTGGTCGGGAAAGAGTAAAGCGATAGATTAAAAGGAGTAAGGTGAAGGAAGTATCCCAAGTGCCCGACAAGCGGGGAGTAAACCTAAATCTAAAGTCCTTGGGGAACTATAGACAAATGGATAAGACTGGGGTTCATCAGCAAAACAACCTTTCCCTATAGTTAAGGCTCCAGACCCTACAGGGTGGCCTAGAAATTGCCAGAATTGTGACAGACTGGGAAATACTGTGGTGATCTGGGAGAAGCTGGAGATACTGGAAAT
>JBBPMU010000693.1:0-15548 GCA_038090475.1 Wakefieldia striispora | reverse complement strand
TGTAGCCTTTAGTGGTAGTTATCACTCCTTAAACATTTGTAGAGATTGCTCCAGTCACTCTTGAGTTATGCCATTAAGCTGTTCTACAGCTTGAACAAAGCCAACACTAACATAACTCAATTATATGTAATATTGTGACCTATTGGCTGAATCAAATTGCAAAATTCTTTTTGCAGGTGGTAGATATAAACATGGGCTATGATTCATCTACCGACACTTTACATTTTTATGAAGAAATAAATATGCTATGTTCAAAAAGCTGAGAGAAAGCTAAGAAAAGCCAGAAGCTGAGCTGAGGCAACACTAGGACTCCCATTTGTTATGATTCCATCATTCCTCATCAAACCTTTTACTTAATGAACTCATTCGCTATGCTCAGCCCTCGAAGGCGAGCACCAACATGTAATTCATGTCATGTGACTCTTTCACATGATCACGTGACATTCCTCTTTTGGTACACTCCTATGTCAGTATAAATTTCTTTCAGTCATGTGATCTGACACATGTGACCACTTGCGCCAATTGGCCGATTACTTATCTTCTGCTCTTCTTTTGCCATTGGCCTGGCACTCTCCTTATCTTCCTTTCTCATTTGACACAGACAATATGACTCAGGATACGCGATCTTCACATTGTACGACTTCCCTCTCCTTTTTCTCATTGGATGATAGCATACGCACAGCATGGTCTGTGCACAATTCCCTCCTGTATATAAAGTAGCACTTTGACGACTGGTAACCCCAGTCTAATCTACTTGATTCTACTTCCAAGGGTAGGATTTAAGGATTGCTCCTCGCCTCACTTGGACTATCACTACCTTGACCTTTCCTCCCACTATCCCAAGTACACCTCCTTTTTCTTTTTGGTCTGTGTCTTTGCCTTCATACTTTGCATACGAATTGTCTCAGACTCTGTGTCGAGACACCCTCTTCAGACTTTACGTCGTTGAGGTTACTTTGGTTTAGTTTGAGTGTTACTTCGTATCACCATTTGCCAGGTTCAGGAAGTCTTTTATAGGCATACTTTTTGCCTTTTTCTCTAATTGGCAAATAAATTCATGCACATAGATTACTTCATTGGATTCTGGCTGTGGGATGTGAGAAGAGGAGCCAGAGGGGTTGGACATATTTGGGTGGTAGTCTACTGGAGAGTGGTAGGGTTCTTCAGTGATGGAGGGGGAGGAAGATCGTGAGGTGGCAATGGAGGGGGAGTATTCTGATGTTGTGGCTTACTGGCCTGTCTATGTGGACCTCTGGGCCTTGATCATCAGAGGAGTCCCTCTGTGGACTTTCTTGAGAGAGGAGCAGCCTCTCAGGTACAGACAGGTAGAGAACTGTTTGTTATAAGTGAATCTTACTTTTGTATGAGGGGCAGGCAGAGTGGGGTAACAATGTGCTGATGTGCACATGTGGCCCAGGGTACCCTGAACTCATTGAAGGCATCTGACACTATCTATATGACCAACTTAACCCAGGGTTATCTGGGGACCATGTGGATCTGTCTCATTGCCCATCCTTTGAAGGTGACATTAGGGTATTCAACTCAGCATTGGCAACCTACTACACCCCAAGTGACCACTCAGGGTGTGGTGGCATGCACTACAACACTATACATTGTACACCACCATAGTGGGGTGGGTCTGCATGGCATGGTTACATATTTGTAGAGAATGGTGGCTCAGAGGATGATCCCCTGTCTGGTCTCCTTGTCACTTGTAAGGACTGCTCCAGCTCCAGCTACTGATTTGGTCCAAGCAACACAGCACCTTTGTGCATAGTTTTCTCTTCACCATTCATCCTTATTCAGCTTGATTCAATCATTTCTAAGCCTCTCCATATTATAGATCTCATAGGCTATATGTAGCTTTTCTTTCCTTCATATATAAGCCCTTTAATCATTGAATTCAGAGCAGTTCAGTCCAAAGTGCATGCAAAATCTGAAAGTCTTCCATTCACACATGTTTCCTGACAAAGTCATGATTCTCAATGCATGCTGGTGTTGTTGTCCTCTCATTCTATTTCACCAACCAAACCAAACTACTTCTAGGCTCAGTCACCTTCCCCTTTTGCACTCACATTTGCCTTCCCTGTTTTGTTAACACAACAGAATGGTCCCCCACAAACATTGGAGCCCACCACAAGGGGAAGATCTGATTTAGCCATCAACCTGCATCCACTTTCACCATTCCACCTAAACTAGCCCACAACAACACATCCATCCCTGCCTGAACCCCAAAGCATCTCTTGCTTCCCCTAGGAGTCTTAATGAGAGGAGCTGCATGACGAGCAGCAACCCTACCCACACAGCCAAATACCCTGATTTCTGCAGATCATTTCAAAGAAACATTCACAACACCATCCAAAGTCATCAGTTGCAGCATATCACCTGTCAAATCAGAGCCTGCATCTGAATCCCCCATATCCATATCACCTTTTGCCTCCAGTGCCCCATCTGTCTCATCAATCCTCCAGCTGTCACATACACATTTTTAGTTATGCATGCCAGCAGCTTTCCTGCAGCCACCTCCCCTCTCCCATACAGCTGCCATCATCCCCACACCTAGCTATACAACTGCCATTGCCATCACTTCCAAGTCCACAGCTACTACAGCCACCACCCCTGTCTGTCATGTTGACCCTTCCTCCCACCACCACTCTTAAAGGCATCAATGCCATGCCAGCACCACCCTCATCAAAAACACCATCATTCAATGGTGAAACATCCAAGCTCCTCAAATTCTTTGAACTCTTTGAAGATTATGCAGATGCTAGTAGCCTTTTGGATGCTGAGAAATGCAGGATAATCATCTGCTATGTTGACAAGATGACCAAGCATTTTTGAGTCATACTTCTGGGATATGAGAGCCATGATTATGCCATGTTTAAGAAGAATATCCTCACACAGTACCAGGGTGCAGACAAAGGCATCAAGTACACCCACCACAACCTCAAATTAGTTGTTGATGCCCCAGCCAATGATGACATCTCAACAGAGACAGAACTACAGCAATATTACCATTGTTTCCACCCTGTCACCATGTGGTTAGTTGCTCAGAAGAAAATCTCAACTAATGAATGAGATCATCACTTTTTGACTAGATTACTGTGTTCTGTCCATTGTGCCATTGACTGCTGCCTTGAACTGAAGGATCCAGACTATTCATGTGATGAGCTGACTGACTACAAGAAAGTAATGGAAACTGGTCGCTTCATTCTCTCGGATGATGCATTCAATGCAGACCTCAATGATCCCATTGGAGAGGCTCGGGCGAGATGCTAGTGACGAGGCCTGGTTCGTCGTGATGTAGCTACAACTCCCAGGCTTGCGCCCTTCTGTACCACTGACTAATGCTACACTGCCACTGTACTGCCTTCCGCCTTGTCCCCTGTCCCCGCTCCATGTGCCCCCCTCGAAACATGGTGACGTCCTCGTCGCACCCTCAACTGTCCTCACTGTCTATATCTCCCTCCTCTTCCGTGTCCTCTTGTTCCTCTACCGGCTCCGTTGCATCTCTGACTATTTGGTCTCGCATGAACTCCGTCTGGATCCTCGCAAGCTGTGTCCCTTCCCGTGGGTGGAAGACTCTCAGACGCCGTGCGTGGAACAACCCATCGATCGGTGTGCCGTCAAGTAGCTCTAGCTTGTATGAGTTCCTGAGTCGTTCTGTGACTCGACGTGGTGCTGACCACTTCGGCAGTAGTTTGCGCTCCGTTTTGAACGTGTAGTCCAAGTCGTTCCGGTACACCTGTACTAGTTGTCCCTTGACGAAGATGACTTCCGCTGGTTGTCGTGCCAGGACTCGTTTGTCAAAGGCTGCCTTGCGTTTGGCTGCGTGTCTCACTGCTTGGTCATAGCCGTCCAGGCACTGTTGCGCTACGTATGCCATATGGACTGCCACATCAGCTCGTGTGAGTTGTTGTGCGCTGTCTGTTGGGTCCGTGCGTTTTGTATCCACCACCATCCCTAACAAGAGTTCCTTCGGCGTGAATTTGAGAGCCAGTAGGATTCTGTTGTTGAGCGCTTGTACTGCTTTGTCAAGCTGGTCTGGCCATGTGTGTGGTAGTTTGTCCCACGCTGCGGGCTCGTCGTTGTCCTCGCCTGGGTTTGGTGCGCAGAGACGTTTTAGGACATGTAGGAGGAGCTTGTTGGTTCCTTCTACGAGCCCATTGACCCATGGTGAATATGCGGCTATGACGTGGTGGGAGCAGTTCCATTCTGCACAGAATGTTTTGACCGCTTCATTGTCGAAGTGTCGTCCCCCGTCTGTCATGAAGGTTTCTGGCGCTGCGTAGTTCTGGAAGATAGAGCGGAGGCTGTCTACCGTCGTCTTTGCCGTGCCTGCTGTTTTGAACTTGGTGACCCACACGTGTTGGGAGAAAGTGTCTAAGAAGAGGCCTAACGTGTGGAAGCCCCCTTTCCCCGTGGGCATAGAGAGGTAATCTCCTACGAGTAACTTGAATGGGTGTCGACGTGTGATAGGTTGTAGGAGAGCATTCAGGCGCGTGGGGCCGAAGTTCTTGCATTGTGCACAATCTCGGATCATGCTCATGATCGACTGGTCGAGTTGGGGACTGTATATTCGGTCCGTAAGTGTGATTTTCATGGCGTTTCGGCCCCAATGCCCCCCTTGTGCGTGCTGGGTGGTTGCTAGTACTTTCGCTCCCTCTCTCGATACGCATTCTACTCTGGAGCGTGGGCAAATGCTGGTTCCACCCTTCAGCCTCCAGAGTTTGCCCTCTTCGATCAGATACTCCAATGCGCGGTGTCGTGCATGCATTCGTTCCCGGATCGGAGTGTTCATGTCGATATTCAGGATGGCGTCTATTACCTCTAGGAAGAGGGGTTCATCCGTGAACCGTGATCTCAGCCGTTCATGGTCTGGTGTGAGCTTGTCGACTGTAAAGATATCATTGACCAAGCCCAATGTGGCCTCTGGGTCTGGTGAGACCGTCCATTCGCTACCATCTCCCTCCCTTTGTTCCATCCCTTCCCACTGACGGCTTAAGCCATCTGCGACAACATTGAGCCTGCCTGGGACATGTCGTACTGCGACAATGTTATGTGCTATGATGCTGTCTCGCCAGCGTGCGTGTACTGCTGCTGTCTGGTCGTTGAGTAGGATGTCCCGTAGTGCTTGACAGTCCGTTTCAATTTCGACTGGGAAACCCCATATAATGTCTGAGAATTTGTCAAGACCAAACTTGAGCGCTGCGAACTCCAAGATGAACGGTTTGTAGTTCCGTTCCATGCTCGAGGTGCGTTTCGATGCGAAGCCGATTGGGATAATTTTGTTGTTCAGTTTTCCACCCGGTGTCTCTATGCGAAGTCGCTGTGTGAGGCATGCACCGAAGCCCTCTTGACAGCTGTCCGTGGTGATAATGAATGGCGTGCCATCGTATTTCGGGGCATGTAGAGATGGCTGTTTCGTGAGCGCAACCTTGAGATCTAGGAATGCTTTGGTGTGGTCTGTTGTCCACACCGGCTGTAGCATGAAGCGTTCCATGGCCTTACGGTACGTGGTTTTGGAGATCGGCTTTGGTATGTCAACCTTTCACAGTAGGTCTCTCAGCGGTGCTTCTTTGCGTGCGTAGTCCTTAATTAGGTCTCTGAAGTGGCCTGTGAGCCCTAGGAAGGAGCTAAGGTTGAGTGCGTGGGGTGGTTGCGACCACTTGATAATGGCCGCTAGTTTCTCCAAGTCCGGTTGGACCCCATCTGGTCCCACTGTAGCACCTGCGAAGACTGTCTCTGTCATGAAGAACCTGCTTTTCGTGGGGGAGATGGAGATGTTGTGTTCGCGGCAGCGTTGGAACGTCTGGTCTAGTTTGTCTGCCATTCCGTCGAACGAGTCTGCTGCACAGCCACCGTCATCCACGAAGAGCTCCAGCGTGTTGTCTGCGAGGAGGTCATGTAGTCGTTCTGCTACTGTCGCTGTGAACGTTGTTGGCGCGCCTGTGAGGCCCATTGCCATCCGTTTGTACCAGAAGTATCCTCTGCCTTCCACATAGAAGGCTAGGTATGGCCTCCATTCGTCCGGGATTTCTATGGTGTAGAATCCTGCCACAAAGTCAAAGACTGAGACATACTTGTGTCCGCTGAGGCGTTGCTGTTTGGCCCATATATCTCCGTGTTGAACTGGTGGTATCTGCGTGACTTTGTTCAGCTCGCCGAAGTTTTGTGTTACTCTCCATTTCGGTGGGCTTGTCTGCGCCTGTTCACGATTCAGGGCTGTGGAGTCGTTTGACACGTTCTCCTGTGGCATATTGAAGTGCGGTGGTATGCCTGCTAGACAGCATTGCTCATCTAGCGCAGCCTTGATCTCCTCTAGCGTCATGCCTCCAACCGCCTCGTGTGTCTTCTGTGTGAGTACTGTTGGGGCTACGTGTTTGATCCGCTCCACGGCTGCTGGCTCCACCATCCCTGCTTCCAGCATCTGGCTCGTCCACTTGTGTAGGTACTCTTTCTGTGGTGGATTAAGAGGTCTTTGGTGCAGGCGTGAGCTGAAGCTTGTACCCGGTGGCACGTTGAGGTTCATCTGCGCTCCTGGGATGAGTAGAACCTCCGATAGCGAGCATGCGAAGACGTCTGCATTGCGAGTGATGAGGTCTCTCGCTTTGGCGCGTTCCTCTTGGTTCAGCGAGGCCCCGAGCATTATGTTGTCTAGGATGTACTGGATGCGTGTCGGATTGAAGGGGTCCGTGCGTCTCATGAACATTGGGTTATGTTCTGCTCCCCCTGTGAACATGGCTCCTTTTGGTGTTATGTCAGCTTCGTCGGGTGAGACAGATGCAATATGCGTTGGGACTCCCCTCGAGGGGAGCATTTCACCCCCCACTGCGTCTGCACGCTGTTCGCTCTGGATCTCCCTGGCTTCCTCTGTGTTATCATCCGTCTGAGTCTCTGCTTCCATGCGTGTTGTCTCTCGCTCTACTTGCGGTGTGACCACGCCTTGCTCTTTGTACGGTCTCCGGTGTGTGTATCCGCTCGGTGGGTTATAGGTTATAATTGGTTCCTCATTCGGAATTATGGTATTGACTCGCCTGGGGGGGGGATCTGCTCCCCCCATTGCGCTTCCTCGTTGTTTGATGTCTAGCGTTCTCCTGCTCGTGCCCATGACAAGTTTGTAACGTTCGTTGTTGACCTCATTGTTGATGGTCGCTGACCTTGAACTGTCTGATATGACAATTACGTCCTTATCGTAGTCGTGTATTGCTCGGAATACTGTCAGCAATGGTTTGCCAAAGAGGAACGCCCAGCCTCCTTTGGAGTCAAAGACTTCGAAGGTACCCTGTGCTGTGATGCCTCCGATCTCTATTGTGCCTTGCCAGCGTGCCTCTGACGCAGCCATTGTTCCATTGGCCATGCGGAGTCGCTGGTTAGATGGCATGTAGTTGTGTAACCAGTGTTTGACCTGGTTGAAGACGGATTGGCACATAGCGCTGACCATGGCGCCATCGTCGAATAGTGCTCGGACTCTGATCTGTTCGCCTTGTGGGCCATGTAGGGAGATGGGGTGGACGAACGGGGTTGTGCTGTGTAAGGTTGGCGCATGGGACTCGGGTGTTGTTGAGTAGATGGTAACATCGTGGTCTGGATTGGTGTATATACATGGCTTATCGACAGTATGTTCGTGGGGCTGTGTGATGTTATCTGGTTTACATGTTGTCGTGACTCTGATTGTCTGGACTGTCGTTTCGCCCTCCGTAACGATGGTCCTTATTCGTTTCCCTGTTCGACCTCTACGAGACTAATCTCCACCGCGTTCCTGTTGATCGGTCCCAATGCCCTCATGCATAGCGCTCGCCATGCTGACTCCCTTTGGTCCAGCATGTCGATTTGTTTTGCTGGGCAGTCGCGGCTGCGGTGTCCATGTGTGCCACACCTGAAGCACTCTCCCGAGCAAATGTCCGCCGTGCCTGGTCTTAGAGGGAACGGTGTACCCTCGTTGATCCTCGTGTTGGTTCCGTGGGTTGTCTCCCATTGTGTCACCTGTGCCGTGTGGGCCGCTCGTCCTGTGTCTGAGTCTGGTTGGCATGGTATGACTGTGATGTTTCCGCGGATGGTGTCACATTGGGCTTGTGTCAGGGGCGCCCTTGGGGCTGGGTCTGGTTTGCCTCGGGGTGCGTAGCGAGAGCCCGTTGTTGGTCGTGGTGGCTGTGCTGCTGGTTGGGCGGGCGCGATTGTCATCCGTTGGAGCTGAGTGGTCAGGTTGACAGATGGGTCGCGTTGTGCAGCTTCGAGGCGTTGGAGGCGCTGCGTAAAGTCCTGTTTCATTGCATTTCTCTCTCGTTCCCTGTCTTCTTTCTTCCTCTTCCCATCCCTTAGCTTGTGTATCTCCACCGCTCTGACCTCGTCCGTGAACGTTGTCCAGTCCGCGTACTCTCCCTTGAGCTGGTCCCGCAGCGCCTCTGGTAGTTTCTCTCTCACCATCCAAATGAGGGCATTGCTCGTATTGATCCCCGCCTGTCTAGCCAACTGCATTACTTTATCTGCCCATGCGAAGTGGCTCCAGACGTCATGACCCCCGATGGACACCGTAGTGGCTATGTCCGCGTCTGCGAGTGTGAGCGCAAGTATGTCCTGCTGGTACTCTGCGCTAGTTTTAATGGCTCTGGTGATGGGTGGCCATCGCAGCTTGAACTCCATGACTAAGTCATTCCATGCTGGATGCTGTCTGGCAATGTCCTGATACCATTCGTCGGCGATCGATCCTGATACGATGTGGTCCTCGAGCGCTTCAACTTTTTCTCCGTCATCGACAATTCCTTGCGCTCTTAGCGCTCTGCTAACACTCTTTAGGAACTCCTGTGGGTTCTCCGCGTCTCTACCGTCTCCGTGAAAGCTTTTTATCTGTTCGTACATGACTCGGCGTCGTTGGCCTGGTGGCTGTGCCGCTGGTATCTGGGCCACCGGAGCTGGGGCTGGGGCTGGAACTGGGGCTGGAGCTGGAGCTGGGGCTGGTACAACTGGGGGTGGGACGATTGGGGCTGGAACAACTGGGACTGAGACAACTGGGGCTAGGGTGATTGGAGCGACTAGAGCTGGTATGACTGGAACAACCAGAGCTGGGGTTGGGACTGGGTTGGTTGGGACCTGTGCGCTTTGTTGGTTATCGTCTTCTGGTGGGGTGGATAGTTCTGCCTCTATTTGTCTAGTCGAGAGCCATGGAGGTCGACCGGAGCGACGGAGTCGTTCGAGGACACGGCCACAGCATCCCAGAATATCGCATCGTCTTCGGAGTGGTACGTTGGGCTCTGGGGAGGGATTGGATGAGTAGAAGCACGGTCTGGGGATACGGCATGTGATGGTTCCTCGTGTAGCTCTCCTAGCGCCTGGTGTGTGCTGTTTGGTGTATCGAGCGGCGATGAGTCTAGAGATGTGAGAGGAGATATGGATTGTGGCGTGGCAACTTGGGACAGTGATAGGAAGCGTCCTCTCTCGTCCCGCAGGGTGGTCCTGAAGGCTTGATGGTTTATAGCCAGCTGGACACGTGTGTTCCAGCTGGTGGCTGCTCGTGTTTCCTCGGGTGCTTAGCCAGGCAGCCCGGATGATAGGTAGTGGCCTGTGCTTGGTCTAGGGTGTGGGTTCGTATCCCCTCTCTTCACCACGTTGGAGAGGCTCGGGCAAGATGCTAGTGACGAGGCCTGGTTCGTCATGATGTAGCTACAACTCCCGGGCTTGCGCCCTTCTGTACCGCTGACTAATGCTACACTGCCACTGTACTGCCTTCCGCCTTGTCCCCTGTCCCCGCTCCACCATAGTTATGCACTTGATGTCCTTGCATGAATGACAGAACACCTCCACCAACAAGAAGGAGCAGCCACAGACAAGTCAAGTTGCACAAGTTGTAGACTTGGATGATGAAGATGGCAAAACCAGGCACAAGCAAGAGGCCCCATATGACATACAGACCAAATGAGTCACATTTGACTCCAGTGTGATCCCTAAAGCCCACATCAACAAAATCAAAGAAATTGCAGGAAAGCTACATAACCTAGACATACATAGCAGACATCATGTATTTGACCCTCTACACCTGCCTTATATGTATCCCTAGCCCCAGTCACAGCACAAGCATGGGCGGCTCCAGTGTCTTGGCAACTTCAAACCCCATATCAGACTCCAAGTCGTCCACAAGCTGCTGCTACTACTAGCTCAACATGTTACATGTGTGGAGGAGGGCATCTCCTTCATGACTGTCAGTGTGTTCTCAACTATATTTGAGCAGACTGCATCATCTACAACAATTGCTATCTCAACTTCCCCAATGGAGGATGTATCAGATGCCATCCCACCATGAATCTATTCAAGGACACCATTGATGAGCACTATCAGAATCACATGGTGCCACCGGTCTCCTGACCAGCAGAGTTTGTCTGAGATCCCCCACTGCATCTTCAGCAGGCTGTCACAAATATCCTTATCATGCCAGAGCCATCTGCTGTCCTATTTGGATGTGATCATGTCACAGATACCCATGCATCTATTGAAGAGGTGCTAGACAAGGAGGACACCAATGTCCTAGCTCTCATGCAATTGAAGGCACGTGCAGCTGCTTGCACAGAAGACCCACTGGTGAAGTCCATTCCCCCAGCTGAAATAGCACCAGCACCAGTACCTGCTAAATCCACAGCCATGCCCATGCCCACAGAACCCACACCACCCAAGCACATCCCAGCCTATACCTATGAGTCAAAAGCTGCCTCACCAAATGCTGCTAAATGGGTCTATGAGCTGCTCCTTCACACAACAATCCCAGACCTATCTGTCATGGATTTATTAGCTATCAGTCCTGACTTACAAAGGGAGTGAAACAACCAAACCTTTACAGGTTAAGGCTATTCAAGCAGAAGGACAATAAGGGTGAATCAAGTGACTAGAGAGGCTTGGGGAATCTCCAGAAGGACAAGACTAGGTCCTTCTGTGAGCTGGGGGTGTCCCTTATATACTATTCTACTGTTTGTACAAGTGTATGGTAGATCTAAATATATGCTATGCTATGGAATGTTCTATAATGTTCTAACCTTTGGCATTAATCACTCTGTGCATATCCTAGATAAGAGGTAGTAATGCTATTGGTGGGATGTGAGTCATAGATAAGCATAGCCTTAGGGTAAAGGGTGTAGTAGGCATGAGGTATGTCAAGGTGAAACAGGGTAGATGTTATGATTCCATCATGTCTCATCGAACTTTTTACTTAACAAACCACTTTGCTATGCTCAGCCCTCAAAGGCAAGCACCAACATGTACTTCTAGTCATGTGACTCATTCACACGATCATGTGATGTTCCCCTTTTGGTATGCTCCTATGTCAGTATAAACTTCCTTCTGTCATGTGATCTGACACACAGGACCACTCTGGCACTTGCCGATTGGCCAATAGCTTATCTTCTGCTCTTCTTTCACTATTGGCTATTCCTTATCCTTTATCTTCTGACTCATAGATGATGACACAAGATACGCAATCCTTGCATCATACGATTCTCTTTCTTTTATTCCATTGGATGATACGATATGCACTGCTTGGTCTGTGCATGATACACAGATGTATTTAAGTAGTTCCTTTGCGACTGGTAACCCCAGTCTTATCTACTTGATTCTACTTCCAAGGGTAGGATTTAAGGATAGCTCCTTGCCTCACTTGGACCTCTCTACCACACAACATTCCTGCCTTCAACCCCTATCTCGATCTCCTTGTCTCGCATTTCATGTCCAGGGCTCCCCTTGAGCCAACCTCCTTAAGTTTTCTATCCTCTTCATTTTGTTTGAGTGACGCTTTGCATCACTTAGATAAGACTACCCAACGCACGGCAGCCCCACAGTTTTTAGCCTTAAGCCGTATGCACACCAGCCAGTGCAGAGGCTTCTACCCCCCTGCCCCACGTATGAAAGTACGATTCGCATATAACAAACAGTTCTCGACATGCCTGGACCTTCAAGGGAGATCATCCCTCAAGAAAGTCCACAGGGGTACTCCCCTGACGATTAAGGCCCAGAGGTCCACATAGATGGATTAGTAAGCCAATATGTCGGAGTACTCCCCCTCCCACAAATCCTCTCGCTCATCCTCACCCTTGATCACCAAGGAACCCTACCACTCCCCTGTCAACTTCCACCTGCCACCGAACATGTCGGACCCCTTGAACCAACCAGCGCCTCCCATCCTAGAATCAAATGAGTCAATCTATGCTCACAAGTTCATTTGCCAGCTAGAAGAGAAAGGCGAAAAGGATGCCTATAAGAGACTCACCGAGCCAGGGAAATGGGACGGCAACAAAAAGAAATTTCGGACCTGGTGGACCTGCCTTTGGGCATGGGTGGAAGCATCCGAATTCAAGGATGACCGCATGCTCACCACTGTGGTCCTACTATGATTCGAAGGCGTTGCGGAGCCGTTTGCTCAGCAACTTATGGAGAAGTATCTGGGGAAGACCCCCCTAGATTATCCGACTTGGGAAGAGCTCCAGGAGCTCATAAAAGGTTTCTTTCAAATTTCGACATTGGCTCATCAGGCCTACAAGGAATTGAGGGAACTGAAACAAGGACAGTCCCGGATCAGTGATTTCCTCCAAAAGTTTGATCTGCTAGCCAACAAGGCAGAAGTCTCAGACAGCGAAGCAGTTCATCTGCTGAAAGTGGCGGTTTCATACTGCATCTACCAGGAGGTCTCGCTGCATTGCAAGATCTGAGCTACCAAGGAAGGGACCTACTACAGGCCCTTATATAAGGAGTACATGAAGGTCGGTCAAACCTTCGAAAAGTTGGCAGAAGAGCAGGGGCAGCCCCCTCAAGCATCCAACAAACCCAAGACCATTACTCCAACAAGGCCTTGGTATTATCGACCTCCTGGTCCTCCTCTGCTGCCCCCTGCACATGCCTACCCCCCCCATTATTCTCAATATGGCACCCAGCCTGGCAGAGGTGCCCCTATGGCCGTCAACCAGATGGCAACATCCACAAACTCAAGGCCAGCCACCAGCCAACCTTGACCCCTCCCTATGCCCCCACCACAGGGGCAATTTACGTGCTATAACTGTGGTAAGCCTGGCCACCTGGCTAGGAATTGTCATGCACCTCATCAGCCACAACAACAACAAGTTCGCTCCAATCACTGGGGTGGATATCAAGGCCCTTGGTCACAGGGATACGGGACTAACTTCCTGGCACTGCCCTATGTGCCTCCTCCTCCGGCAGGCTACGCCGCCCATAATGCCTCATTCATTATGGACAAGGCAGAGGCTTACTGGAGAGACCACATCAGGGCAGAGATGGACAATAAGGCCGCTGAGGCAGTAAAAGGACAAGGGTCAGGGTGAAAGAGGGTAGCCCTGCCCCAGTTTGTAATCATTTATCTTTTTCTGAACAATTTTTCTTCTCCTTACTTGACGTAGAAGGCAGCAAGAACTTCTCCTATGATACCCCTATGGACAAGATCTCTCTTCAAGATATGGTAGACCATGTATCTCTCTCCCCATCCACTTCTGGAACAGCGTCTGAAATGAGACGGATTTGTCGAAGGTTGAACCTCAAACCTCAAAGGCGAAGTCTTCCCCCTAACGGGGTATCGTCGAGTTTTTACTTTGAAAAGATAGAGCGCCGGTTTATCCTCTGGCTGGGAGTGTAGATGAATGAGGAGAATTACCCAGTAGCCCCTCAGAATATCCTAAGGGGGTCTCGCCTAGAAGAAGAACACCTGGGCGATGTAATTCCAAGTAGCTAAGACTGGGGAACCAGTCTACAGGAGTATAGTACTTAAATATGTCTGGCGAGTGCGCACAGACCAACTGAGACGAGAAAGGAAATACTAAATATGGCAAATGCCCTTCAGGCGTAAGACCTGGTAATCCGCGTATGGTAATGTCTGTCCAAATGAAACGTATCATGAGTAAAAGGAAATGAGTAAAACGCACTGCTCTCTGTGGTTCGTGCCTTCCGATACGATCACGATCGGGTAATCTCGTAAGAGGAAATGAGTAAGAGGGAACATAGGATGGGATCCCGGATCGAAGTCCGAATGTCAATAAGTCCAAAAGAAGAAAGGGTTATTCCCAAGGAAACGGCCACTGGGTAGAAGTCTGAAGAGACCTGATAGCCAGTTGGCAAATGCCACGAAATGGTCACGTGCAACAGATCACATGATGAAGGAAATTATACTGTTGTAGGAGCGTACCAAAAGATAAACATCATGTGACATCGAGTCATGTGATCTTCGAAGTACATGTAGACGGCTTTCTTCAATCAGATCGCCGCAAGAAAGGGGATTGTCTAAGTAAATGTCGTAAAGTGTCAGTAAAAATAGCGTTTTTCAGGAATAAAATATGGGGTTCGTAACAGCGTCCCATTTGGGCGTGGCAGCAGAAGGAAAAAATACTGCACTTAATTCCGTTTTTTCTGATAAAAACAATTTTTCAATTTCAACACCTACCTTACATTTTGTCTCATCTTCCCTTCCAACCCTCAGACTTTTATTCGTTCCACCCTTAATCACTCTGGACATCTTTCCCCCACTACTAATATTCATTTCAGGAAACTTCAAGGATGGTATATGGTGTCTTGCAGGTCATTGATCGACTCAGGCGCCATGAACACTTTTATTGACAAGAGGTTTTGCGACACTAATGGTATTATAGCAATGAGATTGCCTGCACCCATAGGGGTTTCAAACGCGGATGGAACAAGTTCTTCGATCGGTGCTATCATGCACAAGGTACAAGTATTTTTGGAAATAAATGGACATTCAGAATTTGTCAATGCCTATGTAACTAACTTGGGAACATGTCCCATGTTCGTAGGATATGACTGGCTTAACTGCCACAACCCAGAAATCGATTGGATTACCGGTGACATCAAATTTAGCTGATGTACAAGTTATTGTCAGCAACTATCAAGGATGAGATTACCGCCCACCTTCTTCAGTAGGGTGATGACAAAGCAAGAAGAAGAAGACCACATAAAAAGTATGGTCCCTGAAACTTACCACGAATTTCTAGATATATTCTCCAAAAAAGAATCAGAAAGGATGCCCACACGCAAACCGTGGGATCACACAATTGACTTAAAAGAAGATTTCGTCCCCAAGAAAGGACAAGTGATACCTCTGTCACAAACAGAGATGGACAAAGTAGTGTCGAGATCAGTGGTATTTCATCTTCATATCTTCATCTCCAGATACTCTGATCTTAGATCGATCTTTGATCAGATCTACTGTTTCTCAGATGGAACAATCTTCAGATTGATTCCGTGGTTCTAGACTCATATCAAATAGATATGAAGGGTGCAACCCTAGAACATTCTGACAAACACCCTTTTCCACTATCATGTCTTCTTATTTCATATGATAACAGATTGCTTATCTATTGGCAGATAACAACATTTCATATAGAGATAAGTTATCTCTCTATTCTTGTTATCTTTGGATATCGTCCAATAGGACACCTACGGCCTTTCTACATAGATAAGACCAATTACTATATACGTACTCCCTGTACAGTATATAAGACAGAGAGTCTCTCTCTGAGCTCTCTAACCAGAATTCGAACACTGTTCGTCTT
>JBBPMU010000692.1:0-15561 GCA_038090475.1 Wakefieldia striispora | reverse complement strand
GACTGGGTTAAGGGTTTGAGGGTCTGGGCTGTGTCCAGATCTAGAACCTTGGTCGCAATTGTGAGGGAGATAGGGGCTAATTATGCGAACAGAAGTGTTAGGCTTGTAGAAGGCTCAAATAATTAAGGGAAGATATGGGAAAATGAGGAAAAATAGAGGGAAGATATCATGATTGTAACAAGAACTACTACACATTTAATACACCACGTCAGATTGTCTGAAAAGGGTCATACAGAAAGCAAACTGGATGCTGTTGGGCCTGCTTGAGAAATGTGCACCAATCTGGTAAGTTGCTGCAAAAGTATTTACCACAGTGGTCACATCTGAGAATGGTTCAAGTTTCTAGCTGTCTCTAATCCAAAGAGAAAGTTGATACATGTTCCACACACTGCGTTGGATTGTCTGAAAACGAGAACTACGTTATAATGTCTTTGGAATTGCTCGTATCGTGGGATTGGGTTGCGAAACGACGCGGGATACTGTACACAAAGAAATGGCCTCCTAATGTCATATAACTGGCTGGCTGTTTATCTAATATTTGTACAAATTGGCATTTATCACCTCGTACTTACCACGGTTGGGACGAACTCGTGATGAAGGATCTTCATGTGTGGCCACTGGCACTTGTTCTGAACTGGCGTTCTAAGGCGGGTGAAGGGCTCATAAGAGATGCATCAGTAAATTTTTCGATCGCCTGTTTGCAAGGATCTCTAGCTGACTCACGCCATCTATTTCGGAATGCTGGAACAATTCCTCTCGCCAGCTATTTTCCTGGCCCCAGCTTCCGCCCTCTAAATCCTTTCTCGGTTAGGTCAATGGCCCACTGATCGGCTGCAGATGGGGGTGTGACCACGTCAAGTATTAGTAGTGAAGGTGTGTATCGTGGCGCACTCAGAAGTATTTCCGACTTAGTACGTCATTTCCATTCCACATCAAGCGGTTCAGCTTGTCGAATGTGCTCTCTCGTCTATCTGCGCTGCCGATCCCGACGATGTCGCAAGGGATGACCACGTACCGTGACTGTATTTACTTTCGGTTATGGATGCTTGCATTATTACGCCACCACTGACGCTCACCGGTTCATCTCTCTAGTCAACTTACGACTATCTCTATGTACGAAAACAGTCATTTCGGATCGCCCTCCGGCGAGCTACTTCTGAGGATACTAGGCACACCACAACGCGGGATACGTATCAATGAAAACGACATACCGGATTCAAGTTGTCATGCTAACGGTGTTCCATCGGTCGCTTAGCAGGTACGCCACGCAGTTCTCTGGCTGGAAAGCGTTTCGTGCTGGGGTCAACACCGTTGCTGAGATGCGGCCTGACGGTAGTCACCGGGTTGCGTGGACGCTGTATCACGCCAGATGATGGCATAGAACCACCTTCTGCCACATTCCCTTATCTATCCTTTTAAAGGATGCTGGCGCGAGGCTGACAAGCTGCCAGTTTCGATTTTAGGGTTTACATACTCCAAAAATGTCCTTGTTAGACTCCAGAATTAATTTTCACACTGTCAACCGCGGAAATGCGGTTGCGGCAGCTAGGTCGGCTCTTCAGGGTCCCGATAGTTCACCCAAGTAGCACGGTCTCGACCATCCTTGCATTACGGGAATTAAGGTGCGTGTAACACGCCACCAGAGTCTCTGATTTTTTTTTTCAAGCTCGTATATCAGTCGGCGTAAATCGACATGGTAGAATGTGGCACTGTTTAATATTGCAATAATGAATTCTTTGTGGTACAGATCGTGGCAACTCGGCTACCATTCAAGTGTATATTAGCAGTTTACTGGTGGCAATCTCAGGTTCTACTCAGTACTGCGAGCTCTCGGCTACCTGTGTAGTACTCGGGTTCAATACACGATACCGACGCCGCCCAGCGCCACGCCCAAATTCGAGACATAGTTTGCCAGTGAGTGCCAACTTGATATCAATCCCACCCTAACTCTGACGAGACTGTGTTAATCGCTTCCGGCATTCGCTCCGAGACAGCTCAGCGCTGATGAACGGCGTACTCACTGTGGATGCGTGTCGGTACTTGTTGACTACATTGGAGGGTCATGATGGATCGCTCCTTTTACACCGATTCTTGAGAGTCGCAAACATGAGCACAGGTTATTACTTCAAGCATCTTCTCTCTATGTTACTTTTTCGGGCAGCTTGTATCCTCATTGCCCCAGGGACAATGTAAGCTGGAACTCACAGGCCCTGAATTATTTGACACTTTGTCGAACCGTTTTCCTCATCAGAAGCCGTTTAGTCGCCCATAATTTCGGGAAATTCCTTCAGATGGTGTCGACTTTCCAAACAGTGTCATATCGTGCAACGGGCCGCGGTAAGTCTTCCGATGGTTTCTCATCCACTTAAAACACGTTGTGCCAAGGATTGGAGCGTTGGCGAGTTTACCATCTATCTCGTTGGTACTCCCTCCTGTCTCTTCACCATCCACCATTCCCTCCTTTCACGGCTAGCATCGTCCTTCTGGCCTAAACACTCGTGATGCTCAATCCAATCGGGGTTCCTCTTTCTGTCGACGAGGGATCGGAGCTGCTTGCCGTTCTACTTGCTGTCGGGCTGTGGGGAATCACTTGTGTTCAGACGTGCGTTCCCTCTTCTATTCACCCACTCTTGAACATCAAATGATGGGTTCGATCTCCCAGGATCTTTTACTTTATCCAGTTCGTCTTCCTCGGGTGCATCGAGCTGAAAACGCGACTGACGGGTACGAACCATGTTCTTTTCTCTCCAGCTTCTCGGACGATAGGATCACTTTACGAGCAATGGTGGGTCGGAATTTGGCCCGCGACGATGTATAAACTCATACGCGCGTTGTCACCGTAGGTCGCATGGCTCTGGTCAGGGACCATCGTTGTCAGAGGCGCGATTTTTTCTCACCGGTTATGATATTAGGCTAGCCGACTCTGCCCATCAGATTCTTCTTATCAAAGGAGGTATATCTCCTGGTCCTAGAGTCTTGGAGATCGCTGACATCGTGTGATGGTCGTACGTTGCAGTTTACGGAGAACTGATCACCAATTTCTGCAATTATGACCAGGTTTTGAAGGTGAATGTGTACGTGGACACCGATCGTCGCCTCGACTTCCCTGGGAACTAAACGATCTCGTGCTTGTGTGCAGGGAATATTTGGTGAGTCGAGTCTGATAGAATGTTCCGTCGGTGAGCTTGGTCTTATCTACAACCGATAGTGGCAAGTCCTATTAACGGTCAGTATGATCGTTCGTGTATCTCGGCTTTCACCCCAATTTTGAACGATCGCCAAGGTCCTCGTTGCACTGCCCGCGCAGCTTTTCTTTGTCAACCGCATTGCAAAATGTAGGTCATACCCACGTACATGTCGTCAATTTTTTGATCACGCCCTCGTCTATGTAGTCAGCGGGAAGAGGTGGCTGCCTTTTGCGTTATGGGTATGTGAACGAAACCTTGATGTGTGTGTGAGATGCCGTATCGAGTGACGTTTCCCAGCTGCCAGCTGCCATGTTCGAATTGGGTGGGCTTCCATTTTGTGGCGTCCGTTATCTTGCTGATGGTCATTTGGTTCAAAGGTGGAGTGTTGGGTATGCCATTTCGTTCCCTCCGTGTCCTGAATGTCCGCTGAAGATGGGCTTAAAGCGTATATATCTTTTGGGTAAGTGAAAAGTTCACGGTCGTCATGATCTCGTGGGAATGTTGATCGGGAGCGCCAGGACGATTACGCCCACCTCGGAAGAGCTCGTGTCTCGACTTCCCTCAGTAACGCGTTCCGTCTTGTCGTGCGCTCTAGGAAGTTGATGTCGGTGATAACAGATTATGTTCACGACCGTACAATCAACGGCGACAGTAATTGATATGACCATCACGTCTGGATTAATTTTTCTGCTATGGAGAAGCAGAGGGGATGCACAGTACAGGTGAACACGCTTCTCGTTCACCTTGACGAACCAAAGATTGAACCGATCACGTCCTAGGATGCGTACCGTCATCCATAGGCTTCTCATACTCTCCCTGAGCACTGGGGTGTGGACCTCGTTGTTTGCGATCCTTACCGTGATCACCGTATGTAACCCCCGAGATTGCGTCCGCGCTCAGGCATTGATAAGTGTGCCCTGCCGCAGATGCTCGCGTTCCCGAATACGCTTGTTTACGTGGGACTCTATTTCCCGCTGTGTCCGCTTTATTGCAACACCGTCCTCGTCAACTTGAACGCACGGCAAGTGATCGAGAAACTCGAGCGGCGACCCACACGCGAGTCAGTCACGCTTTGGCTGGAGACGGATTCGACAGCTCGTATCGTGCCCGCGAGACATTCACCCGCAACAAATCACGAAGAACGTGAGCTTGCGCAAGCACAGGTGGGGCATTGTCACGCCCAATTCTTTCTTCTATTGACTATGGATGCTCTCGTGATGACATTCTCAGATCCCACGCTGTCGATGTCAATCGGTAACGTATAGGCATAACGTGGAGGCGAGTGTACAAACCTCGCTGGTGTAGCCAGGCCGTAGTCCCAGGATAACATATAAGAAGAGAAGAAGTACATCCATGTGTCAATACTAAGCATTAATAGCATTGATGGTGAGGGGAGACAAGTGTTTGAAACTGGGCGAACCTGTTGAAAAAGCGACGGGATCACAATTCCGAACAAGTTCCAGGAAACCAAGGGGGCCTGCTATCCGTGCCGGGACGAATGGGGTTAGTGTATGAAAACTGCCAAGCTGGCAAGGGTTAATGTCCTAGCCCCGCGTAATCAGCGCTCGTCAAAGTCTTGTGCATATGTACTAGTTCACAGGAAACGCACGGTCTAGTCAAGGGGCGCGCCCGCTATTCGGATCCAGATGTGTCATTACTGAAGCCATCCTCTCCCTCTCTGATGTTGTCCTTCGCCCAGTGATCGATCCATGTCACGATCCGCCTCACGTTCTCTTGTAGGTCTTCCATCGTGTTGCTCTCAAGCTCCACGACGATCTCAGGCTGATATGATTCCCTCGCTTCCCCGGATACGACGCCCATGATCTCCGCTTCGTTGTTTTCTTGGATTTTCTTGAGCGGATAGCCTCTGATTCAAGCGACGGGAGGGTCAAAGGAAGAAACGAAAACGGGACATGTGAGAGACGCACCTCTTTTCGAGTCTATCCCACAGTAAGGTGTGATTGCACCTTAGGACGACGACCAAGTCGGCCCAGCGCTCAGGAAAAATATCACACGTATGCCAATCAAGGACGATGCCGCCTGCGGACGCGAGCGGTTCAAGTTCGTCGAGGATCTGTGTGCAACATCAACGATCGTCTGGAACGCTGAATATGTATTTCATTTGTGTTTCAAAGGAAACCGCACCTTGTCGTCGTCGACAGTATAGGATTGCCATTCTTCGTCGAAGCCTTCGTGTAAACCGTTCGTCTTGATCAACTCGCCGACGTTAACGTGTCGCAAAGGTATTGGGGACTCGTCGACGAGGAATTGCGCGTGCGTTGACTTCCCGGTTCCCGGAGTACCAGTGATGACGATGACAGGAGAGCGCCTGGCCATCTCGCGAGGGTGTACTACTAGATCCGAAGAAAGTCAACAAGATATCTTTGATTACGTACTCAAGTAACAGTAAACAATAGCAAATAAAGATTAATACACTTGTTTTCCCGCTCGAGACCACACAACTTGACATGCGTTTGCAAGGTTACCTCACTCTCTCATTCGCAGGCATTTGCTTCGCAGCCGTGTCACTCACGTGGTCTTGCGCAACACATTCCGCGCAGAGGTGACTTGTAGCATTTTGACACCGCATAGGCGACGGCAGGATCGCACGAGGTGCTCGGGGTAAGTGGTACAGGTTAACTAGGGTCCCAGGTGGAGGCGATGGGGATACAAACGATGGTACTTGCATGTAGAGCGAACAATGAAGCGGGTGAGTGGCCCGGGACGGGTGGATTTTAACGCCGATCTGCCCATCAACGGTCCAAGTGGAGCAGATGCGCGAATGAGTGTGCGAGCGGTAACGAATCGATTACAGACAGGTGTACAGTGTTTGGATGGCACAACATTGACTGACGTGGCGGTCGCAAATAGAGACGAGTGGTGAATTGGGAGGTAAAGTAGGACAGGTTCAGGCCAACATATCCTACAAATGCGAGGATGGGCGGGACCTTGGGGAGGGGATTGTGGTGTATCACTAAACTGGCTATATATGGGGAGGTGTAAGACAGACAAGAAAGAAATCGAATAAGGACTTGTCAAGAACTGGAGAACCCGATGAACTTGTGCACTTGGTTCAGAACCCCGGATCACGCTATACATTCTGAACAGGAGGTTTGAGCGCCAACCACGACAACGGAGATCAAAGGGTGGGCTATCGGAGAACGAGCGCGGAGGTCTTGTGGTAATTGGCAGGAAACACGTGGATGTAGGGCGTCAAAAAGTTGCCGCTAGCAACGAAGCACGTGCTGATCTTCATACTCTCCTGTGCTGGCGATGTTTTCTAAATTGCGTCAACGACTGACACGCAAGGGAGGTGAGTAGATGGACAGGACAATTGTTGAAAGGACAACACTGACGACACGCCAAGACGAAGATGTGATACTAGCAGGCAGCAATGGGGACAGGGCTCATACTACCGTCCAGGAGGGTGGCGCAGTGTTTAGCAAAGTCGAGCCAATGTAAGAGGCTACCTGACCAGGGGAAGCGATCGAACATGTCATACTAATGAGGACTCATTGAAAACGTGACCTCCACTACTACCAGCAAACCCAAGGACAACGTGAAGGCGATTGAAATCAATGCCCAAGGTTACATATATTCAGCCACTTTCACGGCCGATGGAAGGCACGTCTTGGCTGCTGGGAGGCAAGGAATGATCCGATGTTGGCAGGTAGATTGTGGGAAGGAGGTAGGGATGCCGATGGATGCCGGTGGGTTGGTCTACGACATTGCAGTATCGCAAGATGGAAGGTGGGTGGTGAGCGGCGCAAGTTTAGGCCATGCGAGGGTGTTCGATCTCAATGCGCAGAGCCAAAAAAAGGTGACCGAGTTGAAAGGGCACACTTGGCCAGTGATCGCTGTCGATGTGTCACGGGACGGTACACAAATCGCCACGGGATCGGAAGACAAGGCTTTGCGTGTCTGGTCACTTAGAAGTGTAGGAACGACTGTGGAGTCTATTTCGGAAGGCGAGCCCAGAGGCTGGGAGCCGATCGTGGCGGAGTGGCCCGGGCACGAGGGATATGTCGCGGCGGCAAAATTTTCGCCAAACGGGCGACTGTTGGCAACTGCCATCTGGGAACAGAAACCCGTCAGGATCCTCAAATATAAGAATAGCAAGGAGAGACGGTTCGCCTATTTCAGGGCCTTCGGGATCCGTGTCAGTTCATGGTCAAATCAATCTATCACCTGGCATCCCGACAACAACCAATTGTTTGTTCTGTCTTACGATGGCTACATCCACCATCTCGACGTATCTAGCGGGAACACACTCTTCAAATGGCAGATTCACAGCAGCTATATCCCTCAGTGCATTGCCCTGGCAAATGATGCCACATACATTGGAGCTTCCGCCAATACGTCTGTGTCGTTTTGGGACACGATGACGCATCAAGAAATTAGACCTCCCGGGGCCATCGGACACACTGGGATTGTTACATCCATGGCTATATCCGCGAATGGCGACATGGTGACGAGTGCGGGCAGCACCATATCAATGTGGGATCTCTGCGACATTCTTCCATCTCGCTACTGCTCCAATGTAAGTGGAATTCTCCATTTCGCATCACGGATTTCCTCCTCACACTCAAAAGGCTCTCCATGAGAGGCTTATGGGCCTCGTAAATCGCTACGAGGTGCAGTCTCGCCAGCTTACTTCTGCCCGCACCAAGTTCCGCATCAAGCTCCAAATCACCGCTCTCACATCCGAACTGGGTCGTCTGAAGCGTTCGGTTGCCACCAAAGCGGATAAACTCGCTATCGTACGCCAACAGCTCGACCAACTTCCCGATGTATCACAAGAGCTTGTCTCCGCCCGCAATCACCTCAGAACCTCCGAAGCTCGAATGCATGGGATACATCAACGGTATAATGGCCAGCTAAAAGAGATCACCTCTGATGTCGCACACCGTCAACCTGAATTATCCGACATTCGGGGCTTCGTCGCAGTCTCGGATGCGTACGCCGAGTACACAATTGTCCAAACCCTGGAAAAACTCAATGCAGTCGTGCAGCTGACCTCGACGCTCATGGCTATATACCTCATTAACAACCCTCAGTCTCCCGCCGCAGAGGAACAGTCATCGGCAGCACAACGAGCCTCAGAATTCGTTTCTCGACCTTTGGTGGATTGCCTACGAACATTGTCACGCGACAGTGTGGCCCTGTACCTCCCAATCGCATTTCGAGCCTACCTCACTTTCCGCTTGTCGCACGTCGTCTCTTCGTGGCCGATGGAGAAAGGACACGGAAAGGCTGTCGGAGGGATGTACAAACGAGTGCAGGGCTCAGGCACGTCCAATTTCGAGCTCATCGGATCTTCCGCTAACACGAGCAAGCAGAGTCGCAGACTCTTACTGCACGTTGGCGATCCCTCACATGTGCCTATGTCCCCGTTCTCGCAAGCGACACTGACAGCCTCGTGGAAGGTGCCATAACAGGGCTTTCGGATATCGCAGTAGCAGCTGGTTGTGCCACCTCTGCTTCTGCCCCTCACTTAAAGGTCTCCTATCGTTTCCGTCGCAAGATAAAACACATCTTATCGACTGCGAAGGGACTTGCAACACTGATTTGGAACGCGAGAGCGGCTGAATTCAAACTCATAGTTGGACATCCTTGTCAGATATTCGACCGGACTACGATGGAGCTGGATTACAGCACAGGTCGGGCGGTGCCTGGTGGAGGAGGTCGGAAAATCTTGTGCACGACTCGTTTGGGGTTGACGAAGCAGGTCCTCGAGAAGTCGCCGATTACGGGCAAGGGGAATACCATGTCGACGGTGGTAAAGGCCAAAGTTCTTCTCGAATCCTCGTTGCCGAACAGGTAGCCGGTGTGGGGCCGTTGATGTATCTGTTGGAGTCGTCATTTGTGTTCGTGTACCCGTAGTCCAATTTTATACGCAGAGCGTGAACAACGTCATGCAGTCTCATGGAAATATGCCCTCCACCATCCCTAATTGCAGAGCCGCTCCGCAAGCCTGCAACCCACTCGGCCAGTGACCATTGGCGCTAATATGTGTCGGACCCTCTCAAGTTGGACTCAACAACCTCGAATAGACACTTATTCTACACATTCTACATAGCAGTCCATAAGCATTATCGGGGTCCCGATCATGCCCAATATCCTAGCAACGACATAATGCCTGTACCGAACAACATACAACACAATGCGTACGCAACCTTCCCGGTAGATGCCTGGTTCATATCTTTGCTAAACAGAAATTCGTGGGCCATCAACTGCAACACCGAGGTGAGCCAATGTGTGAACACAGAGACGGAACGTGCCCACCTCCACCAAACCAGTGTACAGAAGAATTCCGGCACTCAGTGAATCCATGACGCCGCTGACGATGGACGCGGTGGTGCTGCCGGGGTTGTAGGTGTTACGAATCCCAAGCCCGACCGCAATCCCCACAGGCGTCGTGATGGCATACAAGACGGCCGCGCAGAACGGGATGTAGCTATACTGTGACGGCAATCGCATGAACGCCAGTCGCGATCCGATTCCAAGCCCTTCGAACGTTTCTTGGACAAAACGTGAGTCACACAGCCCCCGCCGCGACCATGAGCAGTCACTCACGGTGAAAGATGACGACAATGAAAAGCACGACGAAATCTTGAGACACGGCTAGCGTCAACCCAATGAGCAGACTAAGTGATAACGATCAGCGTCAATTCCCCCCGTGAAAAAAAAAGTTGTACCGACCTGTGCAACAAGACTCCGAATTCCAAGATAAATACACCGATGACCTGCGCAGCCGCGGAATCATCGAAATGTCCGGGTGTAGCTGTCTCCAGGGTAGCCATTGACTTCTCTTCCGCAAATGTGCCCTCTGGACCGTGAGCAGCGTGTGATCCAACGCCGTGTCCATGAGCATCTTTGAGAGCAACTAAGGAGCACACCCTGATAACGAGTGTGCAGACTAACCATGTTTAATCCCCAGTGCAGCAAGTTTTGCGCTTCCCACACGGAAGGCGATGAGTTCCACGACAAAGATTCCGTAGAGACTAAGCATTGCGAGTGCCAAAGGATAAGGCTAAGTCACGGATTTAACTAGGCTGACAGGGCGGATGTTATTCGACGTACGTATGCCTGCCATGCAGGCGCCAAGCATGGTGACCCCAGCTCGCTGAGGGCAGGGCTTAACAAATGAATGAAGGCGGTGGCTACCTGTAAAGAAGATCAAAAGAAGGTCAGCGAGATAAGGTACGATCCCTAAAGAACCTACGATAACGCCAGACCCAAAATATTTGGCAAATCTACGGATGAAATAGTAAGCATCGCAAGATTGGGAACGAAGGAACGAGAGGCGGACTCGAATACGGCGGTCGGCACCTTCAGCCACTTGGTTCTCTTTGCAAGCACAGGAAAAAAAGTGCCAAAGCTGGAAGTGGCGAGGATCACAAAGATTGACGCTATCCGTATGCTGGAGTAGGTATCCGCACCCCCGCCGTTGCCACAGTTTGAAGTCGTGTCGGACATTATTATCACCAAGAAATCGAGGGAAGCGGGACGCTTAGCGAATGAAACAAACCGCGACCTGCTAGTACTAAATACCCATTCGTTCACTGGGTCGGGTGTGGGAGACCAACTGTGAGGGTCCTCACTTGACACAACGGCGCGCGCCTCATGCCACATGATGTCAGTACCCTCGCGGTCACGGGATTCCGCTGCGTTGATGACGCCGGCTACATGGCAAGCATGTCCAGAAAAGAGTAAACGATACACATATATAGCGATGCTCCGGCAGCCCGAATCCCGCCGAAATTGCTACGAAGTTTGGTTATCGAATGTCTGACATGGACGCATTACTTAGCCGGAATTATTTTGTAAACACCAAAACCTACCAAGCAAGCCATGGCCAGTGCGCTGCTCTTCCCCATGCTTGTGCACTGTATCTGCAAGGGCATCCAAATTGTGAAGAGGGCAAATGAAATATGTGCGGCTTAGGGTTAACCCCATCACGATGTGATTTGTTCGCCCCAAGCAGTGGATGGGTTGATGGAAGTGCGGAAGAACGGACACATGTCGGGTATTACCAATACCGTGACTGTCGTGCCCGAGGGGTGATCTACCGCCCCAGTCATGGTTGTCGCACAAATTTTGGGACGTCCTCTAATAAGCCAACCATCGCTATGCCATTAACAACTCCGGTAACTCTGGCTAAAAGCGCGAGCGAGTGAGCCAAAAACAACGCGATGGGAAACTGAGTTTACCTCAAGGGTAAATGCAACCCCGCCGAACGCCCACATGAGCTGTCCCGCCCCTGCATTTTTACCTCGTGTTGGACCCCTCCCGCATGGTCGACTATCCCCATCAGGTAAATCAACTCTATTGTGAATCACAAAGATGCTCACCAAGCGTTGCATACAGTCTGCATGACGAACGGTCAGGCCCCAACCGTCGCTGATGTAGCTAGTATACACTCAACGTCATCGCAAGTGGCGTCATCATACGAGTCATCAAAGCATGGGAGTGACGTAATGGATGCGGGAACCCAAGAGGACGAAATCCCGACGTCCTCTTGTGCCCTCTGCATTGGTGAGTACGCCAAACGACTGTATGGATCGAATTTTCCTCTGCTTATTTCAAGATCGCTCGGCACGTTTCCCATCCTACGCGCGGGGCGTGGTACCACACAGATGAGCGCAAGATCTGCATGAGGTGCCTGTTTACCGAGTCAAACCGGGAGGAATGATGGTAGGGACGAAAAAGGTTATGTCTACAAAGGGATGGTGACATACCGGTCGTCGATAACGCAGTATTTGAACGAGAAAATGTAGATATATGACGTGGACAAAGTGTAAGCGGGCTAGAGAACATGAAGACCGGGGGAGGGCGGCATGCAATGAGCGGATAGTAGTCACGACCTGTAGAGAAAAGGTGCCTCGAGGCGAGACAAGTGCCGAGGTCACACGGTAATGCGACCCGGAGGGGTCGCTGCGAGTCAGTAAACGGCATGCGCTCGTTTTGGGTGACGTGCTATCATCGATATCATCCACTGACAATGTTTTCCAAATGGCGTCGACGACTAACACGAACAGAAGGTGAGTAGACGGAACTGAGCGACGGACGAAATACGGTGCTGACTTGAGATGCAAGAGTCAAGTTTGGGTGAGAGTAGTGCCGAGTCCACCAAAGTCGAGCAAAAGGAAGAGAGGCCAAACCAAGATAGCCAAGGCGAGAACGCGTCTACTACCGAGCAGAAAAATAAGGCGAAGATGATGGAAATCGATGGTCGAGGTTACATAAATGCAGTCCTGTTCATGGCCGATGGGAAGCACCTCTTGGCTGCTGGACTTGAACAACGGATCCGATGCTGGCGGATAGAAGATGGAGAAAAGCCTGAAGTGGTGATGAACATGCATGCGCTAGGTTCGGTCTACAATATTGCCGTAGAACAACGGGGCAAGTGGATCGTCAGCGGCGCAAGTTGGGGTTCCGTGAGGGTGTTCAAATTCGAGAGCCAAGAATTGGCTAAGGAGCTGGAAGGGCACACAGAGCACGTGTGTGCCGTTGATGTGTCGCTGGATGGCGAGAGAATCGTAACGGGTTCGGAAGACCGCACCGCCTGCGTCTGGTCTTGGAAGACTGGGGAGAAACTCCAACTCGAACACAAGTGGCCGGTGGTCGCAGCAAAATTTTCGCCGGACGGATTTCTTTTCGCAACCGCAACTTGGGGCTTTGTTAGGGTCTACGAAAGTGAAAATGCTCGCCTACTCGCCGGTTTCGAGATCAGGGTCGCTTCTCCTTATAACCAATCCGCCGCCTGGCACCACAACAGCAAGCATCTTTTTGTCGCATCCACGGATGGCTGCATTTATTATCTCGATGCATCTACCGGAAACACGCTTTCGAAATGGCGAATTTACAGCAACTACAATCCTCGGTGCATCGCTTTGGCAAGTGACAGCGCATACCTCGCAGCTTCTGCAGGTCCAACTGTGTCGTTCTGGGACGTGGTGACCCACGAACAGATTGGGTCTCCTGTCCAATACATTGATGCCATCGAGTCCATCGCTGTTTCTACAAATCATGACATGGTGGCAAGTGTGCGCAGAACCATTATGTTGCAAAACCTGCGCGATGTTCTCCCATCTCAATACTGCGACAATGTAAGTATCTGTCCCCAAATAGTCTCATGCTTTTCCTTATCACAACCGAAAAAGACCGCGCGAAATCTTCAAGATGACCTTGCAAACCTCCAGCGTCGCTATGAAGTACAGTCACGCAAGCTCGCTTATGTTCGCCACGTTGCCACTCTCACTGCTGAATTGGACCGCCGGAAGCGTTCAGCTGTCATTAAAATGGATAAACTTGCTACCATGCGCCGAGATATTGACCAACATCCTGATCTATCATACGAGGTCATCTCTGCTCGAAAGTGCCTCAGAACGTCCGAATCCCGAATGCACGAGATCTGTCGACAGTACGATGTCCGACTAAAAGATCTCATGTCTGCTGTCGCAGACCGTCGGCGTCAACTTGAATTATCTGACGTTCGACACTTCCTCACGGTCTCGGATGCGTACACCGAGTATACGATCGTTCAGACTCTGGAAAGACTCAATGTGGTCGTTCAGCTGACCTCGGTATTTGTGGCTAAGTATCTCATGAGCAACCCTCAGTCTCCTGCTGCTGACGAACGGTCATCGGCGGCGCAACGAGTCTCGGAATTCGCTCTTCGACCCTTGATGGGTTACTTAGGAACAATGTCACGCGACAACGCGACTTCGCACCTTCCGGCTGCATTCCAGACCTACCTCATCTCTCGCTTATCGCATCTGATTTCTTCATTGACGATGGAGAAAGGACACGACGAGGTTGTCGGTGGGTTATACAAACGAGTCCAGGATTCAGGCAAGTCGACTACATTCGAGTCTCGTTGAGTGGCCTGCTCATAGTAACGAACAGAGTCACAGACGTTCACTGCACGCTGGCGATCCCTTACCCGTGCTTACATCCCCGTCTCGATAAGCGACAGCCTCGTCGCCGGTACCATAACGCGGCTTTCGGACATCGCAGTGGCGGCTGGTTGTGCCACCTCTTCTTCTGTCGCTCACGAAAAGATCTCGTACGGATTTCAACGCAAAATATCAGACATCTTTTCGGCTGCTGAGAGACTTGCGAAATCGATTTGGAGTACGAGGGCGGCCGAGTTCAAACTCATAGTTGGTCATCCTGGTCAGACGTTTGACCGGACAACGATGGAGTTGAGTCACGGTACGGGTGGAGGAGGACAGAGGGTTTTGTGCACAACACATTTGGGGTTGATGAAGCAAGCCCTAGAGAAGTCGCCGGTTCCAGGTGAGAGTAATAGCATGACAGTGTCGACGGTGGTAAAGGCCAAGGTTCTTCTCGAATCCTCGCTGCCGAACAGGTGAGGGTGATACGGGATCGGCGACGAGTACTTGAAGCCGTTGTATGCATTGTATTTGTATCTCCACGATTCCACAGTGTGCGCAAATCATGAACGACATGCGCATTCGTATTCCCCGAGAGGGCTTGCTATCGTCATTCCCTTTTCCGAACCCTATCATTCCATTTATTGCTTCCCCAGTCATGTCCCCAGCGGGCTGGATAGAGACAAATGAATATATCCAGTCTACTAGCAAAAGGCGTATATAAGTACAATACCGCAGAAACTTAAGTAGAATTACCCCAGCCTGTTATTCTACGCGGAGGTGGTCTGGCGAAGATGGGACACGTCCCAAGAATGCTAACCCTTCACTTCCTTCACCACACCTTCTGTGCTCTGTAAGGACCGCTCCGGTTCCGGCCACCGAATCGGCCCGACTCGGAGCGACGCAGCACCGCTTCGCGTATTTTTTCTATTCACAGCCCCATTCACTCGTCTCTAAGCTTGTTCGATAAGCTCGTCTACTATACATTTCATAGCCTCTTTTCCTTCGTATATAAACCATTTTGTACAACCCTACTCATCATTGAATTCAGAACAGTTCAGTCCAAGTTCCCGTACGATTCCGCAGTTTTCCGTATCCGCATGTTTGCGTCAAGTCCAGGTCCTCGACGCATGCACGCATTGTCCTCACTCTCCTTTACTCACCACTAAACTACTTCTAGGCTCAGTCGCCTTCCCCTTTCGCACTCGCATTCGCCTTCCCCGTTTCGTTAACCCAACGGAACGGTCCCCCACATTGTCCATTCAAGTTATACTAACCCGACTCGAGCAGTTGCAAAGACTCCTCATCGAAGCCCAGACAATTTACAGCAATAGTGCTGCAATATGAATAGGTCACGCAGGTACTCTAACTTCGGACTCACGGTGGTCTAAATTTGGGTGATCTTTGGGATATGTTCTCACCAACCACGGAAGTTCGACGCCGTCTCTTCCTTTCAGCTCGATCCCCATGAG